>JAJJMB010009125.1:12519819-12576397 GCA_023531105.1 Papaver atlanticum | reverse complement strand
TAGTTTTATTCCCATTAGTCCTCCCTTACCTTTATATTTTTTTCATTTTATAGACAACCTCCTGAGCATTACTATATTGTTAGTAATCTTCCTATTCTTCATAAAGGCAGATTGGAAAGGGGGGATAATTTTGGAAAGGATTGGTTTGAGTCTATTTGCCAAAATTTTGGAGATTATTTTATAGGTTGTATTACATAGACTGATAGGTCTAAAGTCAGTTGGAGAAGAGGGATTAGCAATTTTAGGGATGAGGGCTAGGAAGGTAGAATTTATCTCCTTGAGGAGATAACCAGTACGAAAAAAGTGTTGCTAGAGCCTTGACAACTCCACAGATTTCAGAAGGAGATAGGATTGTTGTTAAAGTTTGATTTTCTAAAGCCGAGACTTCAGTCTCAAAAAGATCAGTGACTAGATGGGAGTTAAGATTTGGGATTTCCGTAGCAATATTTTTGAAGTGTTGGGTAAGAATTGCGGACATTTCCTTATGCGTATCGTGGATGGTACCATTCAAGTCAGAGAGAGTTAAGATTCTATTCTTCCTATGTCTATTGAGAGTATAAGAGTGAAAGAATTTGGTATTCCTATCTCCAAACTTGAGGTTGTTTTCCTTGCATTTTTCTTTCCATAGTTGTTCTTCTTAGTTATATAGGATTTCTAGGTCTTTTATTTTCCTTTGTATGAGATCATCCTTAGTTCCATCGAGATTTGAGCTATGAATCGAATTTATTGTTTCTAAAGCAATTCTTATATTCGTCTGAATTTTGCCAAACACTTCCTTAATCCATTTCGAAAGATCTTTCTTGACTAACTTAAGATTAGCAGAGATTTTAAAAGGTGGGGATCCAACCATATTGGCTGATTCCAGCACCTTTGGATAATTTCAAGCGCTTCCGGGATTTCCAACCAAAGGCTGAAGAATTTATATGGGATAGGATTGGAAGTTGCAATGTGTTTGCAGTTAAGAAAGATGGGGGAATGGTCCGAGCCTATCGGGGCAAGGTGAGTGAGAGTAGCATTGAGCACGGTCATCTTTTCATGCCTTTTAATCAATTGCTTTTGGTTGGTTAACCAAAAACAATTGATTAAAAGGTGTGAAAGATGACCGTGCTCAAGCTGTGTAGTTCGTCGGGATATATGCATCAGATGTTATTCATTAGTTCTAGGAAATATCAATTATATCATCATGGATATAAATCTTTCACCAGATTACTCTTGATTCAATCCAACAAGTCCTAAACCTCCATTAATACATTTTGTATATAGTAGTAATCATGCAACAAGTAATGAAATATCACCAAAATGTTAGTTACGGGATTGATTTCTTCAAGTAATTAAGAGAAATATAACATCGAAAGAGGTGAATAATATTAGTACCTAAAATTATGTATTGATCAAATATGATTATTGATCCAAAGAAAATGATGGATCCAAATTAATTGTATGTTTGTGTGATTTTGATTTTGTAACCTTATACTCCCGGTGAAAATGAGAAGACAAATCTCATTAAAAAATGGTAATTTTAATTCGTAATTAAAATTATTATAAACAAGATAAAATTATTATTAATTAAAAAAAAAGATGACTAGGATGGGTAGACATCCTCTAAATGAACCTGTAGAACAAGAGGTTGAGCAAGAGGATGTCTTCATAAAACTGTGCCACATCATCTACACATTGGTCATAGAGGTTACTGTTGGAGAAAGATTTTAGGAATTTTGGATGTTTATCCTACGCGTACGAAGACTTTTTTCCCCATAAACATGTTAGAATATGGGCATCCAACTCAAAACCAATTAGCAATGAGTGGAGAGGCCCATAGGATTATAAACCGCAGGATCTTAGATTGTCCAGACAATGTGGGACTAATATAATCTCAACACGCCCCCTCACGTGTAGCCTCGTTGGGTCTAACACGTGGACAATAAATCGGGTGACCTTGATTGAGTAAAGGTGCGGTCAAATGACTCGACACAAATAGCCTGCTCTGATACCATGTTAGAATATGGGCATCCAACTCAAAACCAATTGGCAATGAGTGGAGAGGCCCATAGGATTATAAACCGCAGGATCTTAGATTGTCCATACAATGTGGGACTAATATAATCTCAACTATTAGTCCAACTCAAAACCAATTGGCAATGAGTGGAGAGGCCCATAGGATTATAAACTGCAGGATCTTAGATTGTCCAGACAATGTGGGACTAATATAATCTCAACGTTGGATGCCCATATTCTAACATGGTATCAGAGCAGGCTATTTGTGTCGAGTCATTTGACCGCACCTTTACTCAATCAAGGTCACCCGATTTATTGTCCACGTGTTAGACCCAACGAGGCTACACGTGAGAGGGCGTGTTAAGATTATATTAGTCCCACATTGTCTGGACAATCTAAGATCCTGCGGTTTATAATCCTATGGGCCTCTCCACTCATTGCCAATTGGTTTTGAGTTGGATGCCCATATTCTAACAAAACATACCATTGGAGAAGCTCTTAACGAGACTAGTCATGAGATACCAGGAAAAACTCTGATAGTATCTGAGAGCAATACCGGCATGCACGCACGGAACTAGGAATCTAGTTATGGGTACGCAAAAAATAAAGTTGCCCAAATTTTAGGGCGGACAAAAATAAAAAAAATAGGCATATAGAAAATAGGCTCCTCTAGCTAACCTTAATGTTTATCATCATAAACAGCAAATGATGAAAGAGGCTAAACTAGTGTCTCAAACATTATGCATACATGAAGAGCTGACTTCTAATGAGCTCAACGACGGTGGTTTCATGATAGTATAACTATAATGTGTGCATGTATACAAAGATATAACCCAGAAGCCTACATTTTCCACATGGTTGTCAAATCTGTCCCCGTCTAATCGTCTCTCTCTTTATTTAAACGAAAAAGAAAAACTTAGAAAAATATTTTTTAGATGGAACTTTGTCCTTTAAATATAATGCATGTTGATGCATGCTTTGAGTGGAAAACACGGTTCCAGTCAATGGCTTCTATAAAAAAAAGTAGTGAAAGAGAGTCAAGACTGCAAGTTTGTGCAAAATCTTCCATTTTCCAAGTTTTTTTTTTAAAGGTTACCTTGAGTTTAAGTAATACAATTCAAGAAATCACAAAGAAACATATGGTAGTCGAATAATACCGACAATTCTGATAAGAGAAAAAGAAAAAAATTCGGAGAAGATTAAATATAAATATGAAAGAAAGCCAAATGAATCGGAGAAGTAATGGTTTTCGGAATATAATCCAACCATTTGATTGATTGTCTTCGTCAGATTGAGATGCTCCAAAGGAGTGATTTGCCCAATTTTTGTTCTTGAACTTGCGGATGAATATTCCGGTGACCAGAAACCATCGCCGAGAACTTGAAACTTAAAATCTGTAACAAAAATACCCATTAATGATAGTAAGAATCACCATAATAGTGAATATAGAAACACCATAAAGGTGCATAGACGTTGTCAACCGGCAAGTGAAGAACGTAATAAGATAAACCCTAAGACCTTAAAACCCTAAATGAAAAGAAACAAGATAAAATAAACTAAAACAACTAACTACTACTGGTATTACCCAGATCTACTTAGATCTATAAAGATCCAGCAGATTTGAGTGGTTTGAAATATGCCGGAAAAAGATTTTTTCTAGGACGAGAATCGCCTCTATAATGGGAGCAAACTGGAGAGAGAAAAAAAGAAGGGAATATTAGCCGATTTTCAAAGTTTTTTGAAAGGCCCATGTGAGACTGTTAGATAACCTTCTCAATGTCGTCGCTAATTTTTTTCTTCATGATATGATAGAAATTCTATAATTTATATCAAACTAGGATGTTGCTTATTGCAAAAAAAAATCAAAAAACACTGACTTTATCACCTAGTGACATGTTTAAAGTTATAAAACATGAAGTCCCAAAGCTTTTAATAGTTTTAGCAAGAACCGAGAAATACAATCAATTAACAACCATACATGGCTTGACAATCTCTCGTGTGTCTTCTTTTCTCTCCATCCCAAGTCTATATTGAACTCCTTAAGTGACTCTATCACAAATAAGCAATCACCAATAAAGATAACATGGGAAGTAACTTTCAATTTCAAAGCCTATTCAATCGCATCTCTGAGTGTAATGCACAACTTCTTTAGATCATGTGGTCAGTCAAGAGGATGCTTTGACACTCTGACATCCTCCATTATCATCCAAGAGGATTATTGATGACCCATACCTTCCTGAAAAACAACCAAAACAAATCAATTAGAATGAGTTTCTTGCTTTTCCGAAATAAACTTTACAAGTCAGCAATGTTATCAACACCACGCCTTGGAACATATAACATATACCATATGACATTTTTTTTTTAAACTTAAGACAATAAGAGTGAAATATTTGTAGCAAGTTTTGCTGGGTCAGGTCACTGATCTTTTAATATTACATCACACCTACGCTCTAAACAGATCACCTAATGTAAGAGACTCTTTTTGTTCAACTTTCACCATGGGTATCAAACAGATAATATATGCTTTCCTGAATAAAGACAAGGTTTGAATCTATAATTAAAGGGTACAGAACAGAGAAGAAGGTGTTGGCAGTGGCTGTTAGGGAGGAGGAGGCGGAGGTGTTGTTGGTGGAGAATCAATACATGTTAGTGGGTTTGGTGGTGGCGTGGAAGTATAAGAAAGAGGTGCTGGTAGTTCTGGTGGGGGATGAAGAGGAGGCGGTGGAGTCAAAAATGGTGTTGGTAGAGGATCAGGACATAGTAGTGGGTTTAGCAGTACTATAGAAGGAAAACAATGAGGATGTGATGTTGATCCTGGTAAGAAAATAAGACAATGCAAATTTGTTATTGGTGGAGAATCGGTATATGATAGTGGGTTTGGTGGTGGTGTGGATATATAAGGAAGAGGTGGTGATGGGGAAGGAGAAGACTATGGAAGAAAAATAGGTCTAGGGTTTTCGGGTTAGTCGAAATTTTTATGGGCAAATCACTCCTCTGTCATAGGATCATCTCTTTTCCAAGAAGAAAATATATAAAAATGGTCGAAATATAATTTCGAGTACCATTTTTTTCTCCAATCCCTAAGTACAAGATTCGGGTGCTATCGTGATAGATCGCTCTTTCTCCGTGCGATTTATTTAGGTTTTGTATCTTTGTTCGTATTTGTTTCATCATGTTATGTTTTACTTGTTTTTATTTAAAACCATCATTTAAACATTTCCTTTGGAATAAAATACTTATGGTTTGATGATTTTTAAAAAAGATGGGTTTTTTTTAAATTTTTTTCATCTCAAAATTTAGCATTTTTATACCATTTTTGTAATATTATGTTTTCACCCCCCACCACCCCCACCAACCCCACACACAAAAATAATAATATGTAGAAGTCATTTTTAGCTAGCCTAATTGTGGAGGAAAAAAAGTAGCCCAGGTCAACAATATGGTTAGCCCGGAAGTAGACACGTTACTTCATATACCAAGCGCCACTTTGTCTACACAGACAAAGAAAACAAGTTTTCTGTTGACTCCCTCCCACTTCTTTCTCTTTCGTTTTTTTTAAGTTTCTAGGTTAGAACTTGGGATCTCAAATACCCAAACTCTTTATTGAGTCTTTGATAAAAGGTAATTACTTTTAGGTTTACTTTATTTTGGTGTAAAGTTTGATTTTTCATCTAAGATTATATGCATTATGTTTGATTGAGATTGATATTTGTTAGATCATTTGTATGATTCAGTGGTCTTCCATTATCAATTCAATTTAGATCATTTTCAGTTCATATTTTTGTTTTAGGAATTAGGGTTAACTTTCAAGTATCAATTCAATTGGGAATAGGGGATTCTTTCTCATTTTATTGTATTCATTTTTCAGTTCTTATTTTGTTTTTGGAAATAGGGTTAAGTAACTTTGAATTATCAATTGGGTACAGGGAATTCTAATTAGTGTATATTTGTTTTGGGAATTAGGATGAACTGTCAATTTTCAATTCAATTGGAACATGGGATTCTTTCTCAATTAAATTGTATTCATTAATTTCATTTTCAAATCTTATTTTGTTTTGGGAATTAAGGTTTGCTTTGAAGTATTAATTGGGAACATGGAGTTCTAATCATGGGTGTATATCTTTGAATTTTCAGGTTATAATGAGCAAACGTTCAGTGCCTAAAAAGGGAAGAATAGATTCATTTTACTTGCCATCGAAAAGTATTTCTTCTTCATCTAATGTTGATAATTTAGAACCAATTCAAGTTGTGCCTAATGCTCATAGGGTTGACAGTGGACATACTAGTGTCGAAGGAGTACAAAATATAGAATGTGATAAAGCTAATGGTACAAGAGTTGAACAAGAAGAAACTAATCCTTTCCAAAGAGTGGAACATGAAGACACCGTGGTTCAACGGATTAAGTTACATCAACCTGGTTCCATTAGAGTTGATGTTTTTTATTTGCAACGTGACCCAGGATTACGAACCTCAATACTGGAGTACCCCGTACATTATCGTGATGACATTCGAATAGCTTATTTGAATATAGGGGCTTATCATACGAATCTTAAAAAATGTTATCCTAAAACTTGGGATGGATGTTCGCAGAACCGTGGATTCAATTATAAGTGGTTTAAGAAGTTTCCTTGGTTGGAGTACTCAATTTAAAAGGAAGCCGTCTTTTGTTTCCAGTGTTTTATTTTTGACACAAATTCAGCAACACATGATGCTTTCACTGTTGTTGGGTTTAGAAATTGGAAAAAAATTAGCAAAGGTGGTGATTGTTCATTTATAGGGCATGAAGGTAAATCTAATTCTCCACATTCTACATCAATGGGGCGTGCAGACGACTTAATGAATCAACGTCAGCATATAGTAGCATTGTTTGAGAAACAATCTGTAGAAATTGTGGCTAAAAACAGGTTGCGTCTCATTACATCAATCTGGTGTATTCAGTGGCTAGCATTCCAAGGATGTCCCTTTAGAGGATACAATGAATCGAAAGACTCCAAAAATCGTGGTAATTTTCTAGAACTTGTAAAGTTTTCGGCGAAGCTTAATAAGGATATTTGTGAAGTCGTTTTAGATAATGCACCAGGAAATGCCAAGTATATCTCTCCTGCGATTCAAAAAGAAATACTGAATATCTTTTCTGTTAAAGTTAGAGAGAAAATTCGCAAAGATATTGGAAATGCCAAGTTTTGCATTCTTGTTGATGAATCAAAGGATAATTCCGGTATAGAACAAATGGCAACTGTCGTGAGGTATGTTGACAAGGAAGGGAATGTCCAAAAACGTTTCTTTGATGTACAACGTGTTGATAATGTGTGTTCTCTAACTCTGAAGAATGGAATTATGAATGTTCTTACTCACTTCGACCTCCAAGTTCAGAATTTGCATGGTCAAGGATATGATGGTGCTAACAACATGCGGGGTGCAATGAATGGATTGCAAGCATTATTTCTCAAAGACTGCTCATATGCATATTATGTGCATTGCTTCGCACATCGGCTCCAATTGGTTCTAGAAAAAGCAGCTAAAAATTCTGGTCCTGTTTGGAAATTCTACTCTATGTTAAATTCTATTATTACCCTAGTCACCGCTTCATCCAGGCGCACAAGTGATTTCCAATCCTCCTAAGAGGAAGACACGACAACAAAAATACTTAATGGTGATGTAGAGACGGGCAAAGGAGATAACCAGGTTGGTACTTTACGACGAGCTTCAGATACTCATTGGAGTTCTCATTATAATTCTGCTTGCAGCTTGATACGTTTGTTTGATCATACTTGTCTGCTAATAAAAAAAACTTGGAACTTGTGAATTTGGTGATGACTATTCTGTTGGGGAAGCACAAGATACTGACGAAAAGATTAAATCATTTAAGTTTATCTTTGTTCTGCTCTTAATGCATAAGATAATGGGAATCACCGATACACTTTGTCAAGGCCTCCAACTGAAATCACAAGATATCGTAAATGCTATGAATTTGGTTTCAACTACCAAAACACTTCTTCAAAGATTGAGAGATGATGGTTGGAATTTTTTTTTTGGAATCTGTTGAATTGTTTTGTGAGAAGCATCATATTCATATGCCAGATATGAAAGCTCGACATCTTGTTGGTACATGTCGCTAGTGTCAACAAGTTGATAACATTATAGAAGAACATCATCATCGTTTTAATATATTTAATGTGGCTATAGATGTTCAATTGGTTGAGTTAAAGAATAGGTTTCCTGAAGAGACAATGAAACTTCTTATTCTTAGTACCGCTTTGGATCCTAGAGATTCATTTAGGCATTTCAAAATTGAAGATATTTGCATGCTCGCTGAAAAGTTCTATCCAGCAGACTTTAGTAATCAAGATATATATATTGAGAAATCAGTTGGAGCATTATGAAGTTGATGTACTTTCTCATGCATCTTTTCAAGGATTATCTACTATTTCTGAACTATGTCGGCAAATGTTTGAAACAGGTAAGTCAGCTGTTTATTGTGAGATTGATAATATTATACGCCTAGTATTGACACTTCATGTTTCTACGGCAACTGCCGAACGCGTCTTCTCAGCTATGAATTGTGTTAAAACAGCCATCCGGAATAAAATGGGGCAAGATTTTCTTAATGATTCCATGATGATTTACATTGAAAGACTGCTTGTGAAAGGTGTTTCCATATAATCTATTATTGAGGTTTTCATTACTTTACATAATCGTAGAGTGCAACTGGAAATGAAATAATGTTTTCGTCAACCATTTTTGTGTGGATATTTATCTTGCATGACTAGATATTTGTCCTGCTATTATGTCGTCTTTCTATAAACCTTTTGTAAAAACGACGACTCTTTTTTGTAATTAACACGGCAAATCCTTTTGTAATTAGTTTGTATATATATAGACGGCGTCGTTATCTTTTGCAATCATTATGATTTCTTATATTAGTGAATGTATTCTTATATAAGTGAGTGTATTTAGCTAATTTTGTGTTTAAAGCTGAAAATGACTTGAAATTCCCTGGGATGGAATGAGAAACTAAGCTTAGTTACCTCTATTCTTTGTGGAAAATCTCATAGCAATTTGCAGGTAAATCTCCCATCTATAAAAATCAATTTTTATTTTATTTTTGAATATTCAGCCTGAAATATGAAGTCTTGGACATGTTGTATGAACAGATTTGATTCAATGCGTTGTGCTTCAAGCGAAAGATAGTGTGTTGCACACTCTGCTCATTGAGGTATTTTTCTGTTCTCTTTTTCGCAATTGAGAATCCGTGATTTTTTTTTTTTAGTCCATCCGAACTTAAAATCCTGGTTCCATCGCTGGATTCAGCCAAGAACGTTAGCCAACAGTACAGAGAAAGAAGAAAGATCCAAACAAGAAAAGGATTTAGTAGTGGCAAAATTTAGTTAGGAGGATATTTTTACAAAAATAAAATTGTGAAACGCACATCTCTCTCTCTCCCTCTCTCTCCCTCTCTCTCCCTCTCCCTCCCCCCCTCCCCCCCTCTTCTTTTCCAACAAAAATATTCTCTGCTCAGATCTAATCCATTTTTGGACTAGATCTGAGCAGATTTCTTTATTTTTCCTTGCTTTCTAGGTTAGTTAGTAGATTAGTTTGGTTTTTTATTATGTTTTCTACTTATCTACACCATTTTGGTGGTTTTATCTACTCTTTTGAGGTTTATCTTCGCTTTAATGGCGATTCTTGATTATTGGGTTGGGTTTTAAGATCAATAGTGATGCTCTTCATGCTCTCCAACGACGAAATCTTCATCTTGGTTGTCTCCGGCGACGGAATCTTCATCGAAATCTTCATCATCAACTTACCCGGCGACGAAATCTCCATAGGTGGTCTTTTTAACGACGGAAGCTTCATCACTAGTTATAAGAGATTTGAGCAAATCACTCATACTTTGGAAGCATTTCTTTCTAAAGAAGAAAAACAAACTAAATGGTTGGAATTTAATTCCGAGAAAAACCATCCTTCTTCCGATTTAATCGGATCTTATTCATACTTGTATTTGTCTTACTCCGATAATCCTTCTCTTTCTCTTGTCGGATTTCTCGGTATTATACTCTTACGGTATGTTCTTGTTACTTTGTATTCTTTTATTTTCGATCTTAAACTCATTGTAATGAAAAGGTTCCTTGTTAAAAAAAAAAAAAAAAAAAAAAAAATCTAGTTCCCCAAAGAAAGTCATTTCACTCGTTCTCACCGATCAACCCTAAGGTGCTACCACTGTAGGAACATCATGCGCCATGCGTGTTATTCTTATTTGAAATCTAAAATAAATTTTAAAAAATATCTTAGTTACGTAGGATGATGTACATCCAATTATACATTTGGTGACATTATGATTGTCTTATATACGGACACTTTTAGCCTAGATTCTATTTGGATTAAGTAGAAAAGTAATGTTTCTCGCAGATCATAAACTAGAACACCGCCGCTACGGTGGGGAGGACCGACAAAAAAAAAACACGAAACACCGCTGATTGTATAACGCGTTATACATTCTTTTTTTCTTGGAATGTTATTTTTGAAGTATATACATCGTTTTATAGGTTGCATAACCAAATCAGTAGATGCATGAACCAAAATACGACTGTATAAACCGTTATGCATATTTTGTGGTGGCTCCATAATTCGTTATGCATCTTTTATTTTTGTTGGAATGATATTTTTAGGTATATACATCGTTTTATTAGTTGCAATGGCAATGTAGTTGATGCATAAATAAAAGTATGGCTGCATAGTGTGTTATGCATCCTTTGTGGTGATTTATATAATGGCTATGCATTCAATTTTCGAAAATCGTGCCTAAACGGATAAACACCTCCGAATTTTTCGTAAAAACTCTAAATTTGATATTGTTGCTTGTACTCGTTGTGTAGATCTCTTTAAAATCTTTCCAACGAGATAAAATCTGTAGAATTCCAAGAAAAGTATTTTCAGATATGCTATATTCTAGTTAGCTTGCCAATTATACCCCTGAAAAAACAGGATAAACAAGAAGTTATATTAATTTGACTAAAAGGGAGGGGCATTTTCGGTTTTTTAATAGTAACCATTTCCAATCTTTTTATCAAATTGCACTTTTTTTAGGCTTCAATTAGGTGTGTATATCAATGCAATGAATCTCAAATCTCGGGTGTGGGAAAATTTTCAGTGAGATATTGGAGTCTTTATTTTTAAATTTTATAACCGATATATTGTTTAAGGAGAATTATAGATGAAACAAGAAAAGATAAGAGGAAGGAGAAGAATAAGCTTATTAGGAGATAAAGTAGAAACATTACATAGTTTCCTTTATATACAACCCTAGGAATCTAGTTGGACCGCACATCCATGGGCCGTAGGCCCTGTAACACTCCCCATTGTGCGGTTCAATAACAAAACAAAACTTTATACATAGTGCTTCACATATAATTCTTTAAATGTCGTTCTCCTTGATGACTTGTGCCAAAATCAATTGCCTCATTAAAACTTTAACAAGGAAAAACCCAGTGGGACAAAACCTTGGTACAACTCTTCACATGTAGTACTTCACATGTTATCTCGTACTTTACATGTAGTTCATCACATGCAATACAATCTTCAAAGACCGACGAGTCTAAGTTAATTGCCTTGTTAAAACTTCGTCAGGAAAACCCAGAAGGAAAAAACCTGAACAAAAGAAAAAGAGTACAATATTAAGCAAACTTAGAACATAGTTCGACTCGAATATGTTGCCTCATTAAAACCTTGCCGAGTAACAAAACCCTGTGGGAAAAAGTAACCTCGGTGAAGGAAAAGAGTTCAACACACCATTAGATGCTTCCCCTGATATCAGACAATTTTCATTAGTCCAATGCAGTCAAAAGGAGTTTATCACACATTACTTTGGTGACTTGAATGTTTATAAGATCCTGTTGTTGATTCTGGAAGTTACGTTGCTTAACGGACTACCGCGTTTCATTTGTTTGATTCAGATATTTTCAGTGATACCAACGCGATCTTTATGTCTTCAACGTTCAACATACTTGATGTTTTTAGTATTGTCTCGCTAAAAACCTTGTCGAGTAACAAAACCCTTAGGGAAAAACTATTCTCGATCGAATGGAAAAAGTGTACAATACAACTTCAATTTCGAAGTAAAATATGTCGACATCATATTCTTGGATCCTCCCCCTGATGTCGGCATCTCTCCCTGATTACTTTCAGAGTTGTTCCAGATAGTTCCTTTAGTCATGTATTTTTCGAACTGAATGTCGGCAATGACTTAGAAAATAGTCTACCATATCTCCCCCTGATTACTTTCGTTGGAGAAGAGATTATTGTTCTTTCATAATCAACAACCTTTGGATTGCACTTTCGTTAGCATTCCTTTTTATGTCTTTGCAGGGATAATACAAATTTATGTCAATGGTTACTTTTAAGTACATGATTACATTCACTATACTATTCCAATGACGTTGCGTTGGCGCTGAGCTATATCTAGCTAACAAGTTCACTGAGGATGTAATTGGTCGAGTATATTATGCTAAGTACAACAATGTGTCTATTATACTTAGATAAGGAAAGTTCATCTCCCGACACAACTTCGTCATCTTTCTTTAAAAGCATTGGTCATTTATGTACATTTAAAACTCGACTAATCATGGGAGTGCTAGCAGGATGCATGTCCTTGTTAAATTGCCTGACAATGGACATATGCAAACTGGTGGAATAATATACCACAAGCTCGATCTTCTAGTTCAGAACATAGATAAGATCGATATTTCCCAGGATTTTCATCTCAAATTCAGATTTTAAATAGCTTGTAAGATCTCTTATTCCATTAAGAGTACTTATCATGTCCATACCGTCGACATAGATAGCTATAATTCTGAATCAGGAACTTATTTAATACGCATGGCACAAAACCTTACTTGTTTATCCCTTCCCAATCAAATAGTCACTTAAACGGGTATAACACATCCGCCTGATTGTTTAAATCAATAAGTGAGTATTCCAGTGTAACTGCAAACACACTCCGTGGTTTAGAGTCATTCGACTTGGGAAGCAAAATGCCATCATCACTTTTGCAAATATTTTTGAGTCTAAATCTCCAGAGATATAACCACATCTACTTTGTTTCAAGTTCTTTTTAAAACTACCAAGCAAACTAATTAACTGAACATTATGATGTTCAAAAGAGTAAGCGATCCATGGGTTTGTGAGAAACCTCGCGCCACAAGGTGATTCTTTATACTTTAAGACCTCATTCTTCTCACTACACTTTGTGACAAATAACCACATATGTCCCACAGGCTTTACACTTGGTTGGTTAGCACTACCACACCAAATACCCGTATATTAGTCAAAGAACTAAGTTCTACCTGGATTGCTTAGGCCAAATATGCTCTTTATTTGAAATTAATCAAAATAAAGCATGGTTCGATCTCATTTTTCTCTACTTATGGAGAAACTATTTATTGATTATATCATCACTGTGCACGCATGATCTTTCCATTGACTCATGTGTATTCTCATAATCCGTCAGGATTTCATTGTTCTCTAGAATCATTTAAAACTTCGGAGCATCCTCCCGTTTGATTCATGGACATATTCAAAGTCAATCTTATGAGATGATTTCAGATGGTATAATTAGTTTGTGCCTAACTCACCTATTTCCTTTCTAGGTGAGCACTGATCGAACCTAGTGGTCTCTCCATCTTCCTTTATGGAGCCACGGCCTCAACCACACTTCCACTAAGTGTAGTTGTAACAGCTTAGTTTACGGTGCATATCCTTTACTGAGGATTTTTAACCTTACAGGCATGTTTGCAGTTGGTATGTGTGATCTCGTCAGTTTAGCGATATCAGTGTACATTCCGAAAATCGATAATCCTTTTTTCACTTCACATTTCCATTTGTGGAGTATAGGAGTCTGTATGAGACAAAATGGGAACACACCATGATATTCCATGTCGTTCCCTCGGAAAATACTTTTTCATGTATCCCCCTAACGACGGGAAGACTATCCCAGTAAATTGACTATCCGCAAATCAACGGTTGAGAGATCGTCCGTCAAAAGGTTCAAAAATGCGGATAATTGTTGGAAATTCTTGTCCAACATAGTCACTTAATCATTTTGATGACCCATCATAGTACGATGTGGGGTCGTAATGGCACATATAGTGCAACCAAAAATGCGTAAGAACACAAAATGTCAGGCTTATATCCAGTTACCAACTGGTACGCAAAGAATGGTTGACCAATTGTGGGTCTAAGACGAATAAGTGAAGATGCGTGTAATATTGCATATTCCCAAAGCAGTTAAAGGTAGGTTTGTACGCATAACCATTCCTTAGGTACCATCTGTAACCTTTGATGATAGCCTTTACGAGACCATGGGGTATATGATGCTCCACATTGATCCTATTAAACATGCAATAACCATCAAGTCCTTTTGATGTAAATTCTCTAGCATTAACAAGGGTGGTGAGCCTTTGCACTTTGCATTGTGTAATATATGCTAGGAGTTTTACAAAAATTAAACGCATCATTTGTTGTGAGCAATAACTGATTCAGTGCGTCGAATCATCCACCAGAGACATTAAACACTTGAATGGTTCGCATTCTGCATGGATATATGTTCACTAACAACACTTTATTTCTTTGAAGAATGAGTTATTTACCATTTGCATCTAAGTAAAACATGATGGTCTCAATCATGTTTTACTAAAGATAGACTTTGTAAGATGAGTGGCGTATGCTTTCTTACTTTAAAGCATAATGGGGAGAGGCAGTGCAAATCTAGTAACTTTAGAAATCACTGATTGTGATAGATGTCGTAACTTCGCATTCTACTAGTTCATTGTTTTGTACACTCAAATGAAGTGATGCCCGTGTTAGTACTTTTAAGACGGAACATCGTGTCATAACCAATGTGCCTTATGGTTATGTCAAAGTCTTTATGAATCAATCTAAATCGATTCATTGTTGGGGTTAAAATGGATTCAGGAATTCAAGTTCCAGTGATTTACATTTCACTAGATTGACACATTAATTTTCTAAGAATATGCTTCCTTCCACATTTATTAGAAATAATTTATAGATGCAATCAACTCCATTCTCACTGTAAGTTTCCAAAAGGGTAGGTAATAGTTCATGCACGAACACTCTTTTCACATACAGAGCTTAGACATTGAGTCTTAAGAGATTTAATAAGTGGTGTGGTCTTATTATGTAACAAAAGCTGGATTCAACTCAATTACTTTAGAATGAATATATGTTACATTTCATCCAGATATATCTCAAGTGCTTTAGAGAATTTATGTCTCGTGAGAATGATGTACTTTCCATTCCATAAGCGCAGACATTTGATCTAGTTCAATTAAATAGTCAATTGGCCAAGCAAAGTTCTTCTTGTCATTAAAGTTCATGTATAAAGCATGATCTTCTCTAGAAATTGGTTGCTATTATGATACACGCATTACATTGCATATACCAACATCTATAATCAGGTGCATTTCCAACTCTTTCATTTATGATAGGAGCTAGAATACATTTTAGCTAATCCCATGTTCGGTTGATACTTGTATGTTGATGTTATTACTACCAAAGATAAAAGTACATCTTTGTCTCATGATACATGTCCCTCTACACATATTTCATTATGCCAACAACCGTATAAGTCGAATGGTATTACCCTCATTCGGGTTTTTTTTTTCCATTTTTAACTCTGTTGCATTTAGCTTAATTTGAGAAATTTCTTTATCTCAACAGTCCAAGAGAATCTCACTACACATTTCAACCACTTACTTTAGGTAGAATAGATTACTAAAGATAGTTCTCTTGTTGTCATACTGGTACGTTAGTATCATTGATGAAGTAGAGAAATGCAAATTTTCTGACTCATATCACCTTTTGTGAGTTCTTCCACAAAAATTGAAATAACATTAAGGCCAAAATTCTTAATGATCAAGATCAACAGTCATAACCTAAGTTGACCGTTTATATGATATGGATTTATCTAAAGACAAAGAAAAACTAGAACTAGTTAAATCCCACAATAGTTACATACGTCATCCCAGGCTTTGGTTTCATCCATACATATGCAGAACCGGAACCCACTCAGACATGCACCGCCGGCGGCTACCAGAACGGAGAGAACAGGATAGGGCTAACCCGGGCCTAGTCGGCTGGATCGGAACTGGGCCGGATCGGCTGGACCAAAACTGAACCGGTTCGGCTGGACCGAAACTGGACCGGGTTGGCTAGGCCGGGAACTGGGCCGGATCTGGTTTGGACAGGATACCACCTAGAACAGGACAGGGACTGGAACAGGATACCAGCCGGAACAGGGCAGGGGATTGGACAGGACCCGGAACAGGACAGGGGATGGGACGGGGGCTCCTTTCCTCTTCTTTTCCGAGATGATGAACCCGAACAAAACAATTGTTTTTTCGAGCAGATTTCTGTTTTTCCTGTGAACGCGAACAGACGGGATCTCCGAAAGCGAACATATTTTCTTTCACAAGATTTTCCTTCACAAGTTAACACACGTATGGACAAATTAGTATATGTAGAATACAATCCAATCAATCCATCATAGATTTATAATCAAACCATCAATCATCATCATATATTTAATAGCTATAATGGTGAAAAAAATACAATACAAATACAATCAACCCAAAGAAAAATGGGAGAAAGTAAATCCAACTTAGCCTTGACGATGATCGCATAACTGCCTTAATGTAAATCCAAATCCCTAAATTTTCATTTGTAATCTTCTCATGGTTAATAAAAAAATCTCCTCTGATTGATGAGAATCCCAAAAAAAATTCTTTAGCGGCAGGGAAGAGCTCGTGCTTGATAACGTGTTTAAGGAGAATTATAGATGAAACAAGAAAAGATAAGAGGAAGGAGAAGAATAATCTTATTAGGAGATAAGAGTAGAAACATTACATAGTTTCCTTTATATACAACCCTAGAAATCTAGTTGGACCGCACATCCATGGGCCGTAGGCCCTGTAACATATATATATATGATAAGCATTTTTCATAGTTTGCATATGTTAAGTTTCTATTAATATGAAGAAACAATACTAATTTTTAAGAAAAGTAAAAAAAAAAATATAATTCTTTAAGATTGATTTTTATTACTAAATTTCCATATGTTTGTCTCGGCGAGATTCCAGTGGCATCTCGGTGGAATCTCGGTTGTCTGTCTCAGGGAGTTTCTCGGTCAAATCCCGTCTCGCCAAGATTAAGAGATTCGTCTCAGCTACATCTCGTCATCTCGGATAAGATTGACTTCACTAATGTATATGAAATGGAAAGGCTACCATGTGCACCACCAATTTTCGTTCATGAAGCTATAAGACAAATTCCTTAGGCGACCTCAATAATTAATATTCAAGGACCATCTAGAATGATCTCTTTCAAGATATGAATTTCAACAAGAACAAGTCTCGTTTGTGCTGTTTTCCAAGAACCGAATTTGACAAGGTTGATTTACGAACTCATTTGCTTTAATTTTAATCATAGAAGAATTTATATTGCGGAAACAAAATGAAAGCAAACACACCATGATTTGTTGTTAATAAGGAAAGTAAAATGTTGGAGAAAACCTCGGGATGCAATCCAGACTGTACACACACGATATAAGTTGTTACACCTCTTACACAATCAAAATTCATACTATATGTAATAGAGACAAAGTAAGCCAAAAAGTTACCTGCTTCAGTCGTATTCACACACCTGTAAAACTGCTAACATAACACCAATTCTCTTTGGAAGTTTTTCTTGTAGACCTTTTAGTAAAACGCCAATTAATTTTGGAAGCTTCTCTTGTAAATCTTTTAGTAGAATGCCAATTCTGTTTAGAAGATACTCCTCAACAATTACATTTTACACGTTTCATAACCTAATTGATTTTACTTCACAAGATCAACTAGATAATATTCTAGATATATCTTGTATAAGATTTTTGATTAAAATCTATCATATCTACGGTTTATGATAAATAATCCTTGAATGACCTTATAGTAGAAGAGAAGGAGCTTGGAATAGATAAGGATTATTGCAATCACCTAGATAAAGGTTTCGAAATTATATCAAAGAAGATGGCCAACGTGTGCCTTATGATCTCCAAGTAAATTCTTTAAAATCTCACTCTTGTTCTTGAAGAACAGAAGAGGTAGAGAACAATCTTTTACAACACATACACAATCTTCCAAGGGATGGTTTGTATAGCTACACGAATCTTCTTCATATAGTGAATGACCAAGGCTAGGTTGATTGCATTGAAATCAAGTTCACGGACTAGTTTCCTTGTTCACAAATTACTTTGATACCAAGCAATCTCAATGTATCCTGGAACAAATTCTTTCCTTACGTTAAAAGCATTTTCCTAAGTTGTACAATATTAGATTAGATAACTAAATAAACAATTACTAGCATAAGTTCTAATTTTTAATTTTTTTATTAATAAGATAAGATTAATTACAACTTGGCTTGGAAAGGAACAAAAACATCACATGGAGTAGAAACTAGACAAAATATGGCAATAAATTGCGTGTGGAAGAGTAACCGCCTTGCCTAAGAGAAAAAACATCAAAAACTTGACTAAATCTTTTTAATCATGTTTTTGAGGTTGATTTTGCGAACTATGGTTTTTGGGTTCACAAACTGTGGGGAAAATAATGGTTCCTGAGCTTTTCTCTCGCCTAAATCCGAAGCCAACTTTTAGTCACACTTTTGAAGCTTTATTACTTCACTCATAACTGCTTCGTTATATAATGGAATTAAGTGATTCTTTCCTTGTTGAATTCGTATTTTCTTCATCACAATAGAAAGACCTTCTTAAAGAGAAACGATCATTCTCACAAAAATGATAGGATCAATTCTCCTTGGACGTATACATAAGTGTATATTTACCATCGTTTGTATTAATTGTTCTGAAGAGTATGCATTTTGTGTCGATAGATTAAGAGGTAGAATAAAAACAAAAGTATAAAACAATCAAGTATTCGTTACTAACCTTTAATGAAGTTCTCCACAAATGTCTTCATGTGGTCGTCAATCTTCAGTCTACGAGCAACTAACTTTTCACACTAATGGCAGTGGGTTTAATCGAGCAATTCCCTAACAACATATACAGAGGATTTCAACAGCATTCGATCTTTTTTTGCAACAAAAATTTATGCGCTTTCCTTTCTTTGTTTTATTTTTTTAGGAAACTATCCCCGATATTAGGGAACTAAATTATATCACTAATAGAACATGAGTAGTTAAACGCTTATAATATTTTGATACCGGTGATGAAACTAGGGGTGGGTGGGGGTGCTCCAGCCATCCCCAATTTTTCTACCTTTTTTTTTAAAGGTTTTTTTTTTGGGGGGGGGGAGGGGAATAGCATCCCTAAAAATGAAATACTTACTATCCCAACTTACTGATCTGGCCCACTAAGTTTTTACAAAATTGAATTAATAATGAATCTGAAGTTGTTGTTTTGGTAAAAAGTTTTTTAATATAGTTCTTCGAATGCTTCGATTTTCTATTAAATATTAGAGCTCTATAAGTAAAATTACATAAAAAAGATTACAGAAAGATCAGTCAAGGCATAAAGGAATAGCACGGCCATCTTCCAATTCACTTAACATATAAGATGAAACATAAACTTAAGAATGAAGAATTTGTACCTCTTTTCTCTACCATGAAGAGGCTTATATAATCTTGTAAGAAGGATGTATAGCTAAGGCATAGAGGGAGCCAAAGGAAGTAACAAGGCGGACATCAACTTCATCCTCTATACCTTGTCTTTAGCTTCTTAATTAGCTAGGTTGGATATATGAAAACGGGAAGTGCATCCAAGGCTAAGCTTAGGGGTTCGAACCCATTCTTCTTTCTTTCATTACTGTTATATTACCTGACCTTAGTATTAGAGCATTGCTCGGTCGAACTCGCAAGCGTTGCTATCTCAAGCTTGTTTTTCAAGTTGGTTAATCAAAACTATAAGTCTTGATTTCTAGTCTAATTATAGCTATGTCTCGGATTAGGATAGAATGTGTAGTTTAGATTTAGACTTCATAGCGTTCATCGATTGAAGACGAAGTTCTACTGAGGAGAGCTTGGAAGAACTTCATCAACAAAAGGTATGTGGAGACTAAAACTTCTCTATCACTCAGAAGTCTATTATATTCTATCTCCTAATGAGACTAAGTCGTATAGCTATATAGACTTTTCTATTATACACATTTCATATTTCGAGCTGAGTTTAACTCACTTATATATTTCTCGAAATATGTGTTGGAATCTTTTTTCTTTAGCTACGTTCATCATTATTGTTGACGAGTTTAGTTGGAAACAATTTATTTGTTGGAAACTAAATAATAAGTCAAAAGATGATCATGTGGAAATTTCCTTGAAACATCTTACATGATTTGTGTGAGATAATCATTTGATGTCGACTCGGAAAGTTTCGTATTGATCATTCGATCACTTGAAAATTACTTATAAGCTAATAGTTTGTGTGAGACAGCTATTGTCGTCTTCTAAGGATGTTTCAATGATTGAAATGGGAGTTTAGAACAAAAACCTTTGTTTGGATACATCACAGTACGCGTACCTAGTATGCATACTGTTTTGGTATGATTCAGGTCCGGGAACCTTGTTTGCATACCTAGTATGCGAACGGTTTTAACTGTTAAAGTCCGGGAACCAAGTTTGCATACCAGTATGCGAACGGTTCTACTTGAGTTAGGTCCGGGATGGCTGTTTGCATACCCGTTTGCAAACGGCAGGACAAGACCAAAGTCCGGAACTATAGTTTGCGTACCAGTTTGCAAACTTAGTGGTTAAAGTTCTAAAATCAATTAAATATGATTTCATACTCATGAACAAATACATTTATAAATTAAAGAATGCAATCTTTGCAAACCGTGGCTTAATGTTCATGAATTGATTCTTGTATAAGTACTTTGTACGCTTACCAATTGGTTCTTATATACTTCTATGAGATATAAACAATTGAACAACTCTATGATTTACACAATTAGATTCATTTGATTATCTTTCATGATTGATTGATCATCATACTTAATCTAGATGTGTTAGATGAATGTGGTTAAGACAAAAGTGTTCATATTGATACAGGTGTATCCCTACTCCTCTTAGGAACTTAGTAAACCTCAAGCTAAGTTGAGGGAAGAATCCTAAATTAGGGAGGAAACCTTATTTGGGAAGAATTCCTAGTTAAGAAGAGTTTAGGAAATATATTCCTAATACAAGACCTTGTCAGCTGAGTACGATGAAAGTCTATAAATAGGGAGGTTTTGTTGTTAACTAGACAGGCCTAGAGAAAGCTTGTTTAAAAATACCTGTATTATTGTCAAAGGCAAGCTTTAGCAAACAGTTTAAGGTTAACTACCGTTTAGAGAGATTGTGAGCGTAACAAAGAGAGAATTGTAAATCGTTTTATTTTTCATAATCTAGAGAAGATATATTTCTTCGAATTACTACTTGTGTTCTGTTTTCTAAGTTTCTGTCTATTATTATTCAAAATTTCGCCTCTATAATAATAGTTACCAAGGTATAGAGATCATACTATCAAGTTGGTATCACGAGCAAGGTTAGTTTCTAGGGTAAATCCCTGTGGTTGATGGTTTTCACTAGATCTATTTACATAAAGCTTGGTGAGGTACTCGAGAAGCTAGAATACGTTAGGAAAACAAGGGGATCAAGGATGACGAATCCAGATGATGATCCCAAGCAAAGCGAACCACAAACTATGGAAGAAAAGGTGGCTACGCTACAAACAAACATGAATTCGATTCAAACCACCCTTGAGGAATTGACTGAATGTATTGTTCTCATACACCCAAGCCGAAGACGAAGAAAAATATTACACCTTCACCTGAAGTTTCGGAAGAAGAGGACGAGGAAGAAGAAGAAGAAGATGATGATGGCGAAGAAAAGAAGAAAAACGAGTTACTTAAAAGTCCTACATCAACTAAACTTCATGGTAGGAATCTGAAAATTGATTTTCGTGTTGATATTCCACTTTACGATGGGAGTGTCGATGTAGAAAAATTGGATGATTGGATTGAACGTCTAGAGACGTATTTTTCTTTCTTTGAATATGGGTCAAAGGAAAAGATTGCTTTCGCGGCATTGAAACTAAAAAAGCATGCTTTAACCTGGTGGAAAGCTTATCAAAGAAAAAACCTAGGTACGGGAGTATTGTCGTGGAAAATATTCAAGGAAGTTGTAAGAAAACAGTTTTATCCGATTGGCCACCTTGAGGATAGATGGTTCAAGTGGTACAACTTGAAGCAGTCCTACAACCAAACCGTGCAAGAATATACTTCGGAATTCCAGAATCAAGTTATGACTTTGGATTTGAACTTGGGAGATTATGTTATCTATATGAAATATATCTCCGGGTTCCATGAGTATATATGGAAGGAGTTGAAGATGTTTTCAGTTGATAATATTGTTGAAGCAAGTATAAAAGCTAATGCCATTGAAGGTAGGCTTAAGAAATCTGATTCAAAGGGAACTACTAAGGGGAAATCTTGAGGTACCACTGTGAAAGGATAAAATAAGAAGGGAAGTATAGTGACAAGGAAAGTTTTACTTGCACCCATTGCAAAAAATAGGTCACGTTATCGATAAGTGTTGGGTAAAGAACCCTAATCTAAATCCCAAAGGGTTACAGAAGAAAGAAGCCAAGAAGGCAGCACTAGTCGCTCAAACTCCAAAAGAAGTCCACGGACTAACGGAACCCAATTCCAAGCTCTCTCTTATGATAGGGAAAAAAGAAAGACCTTCAAAAGATGATCTTAGTGAGCGACTCTTCACAGTGAAGATGCAAGTCAAAACATCACTAGTTGATGTTGTTATTGACCCGAGAAGTCAGAAGAATTTACTTTCAAATTCTTTGGTTAGGATTGAAGACCTTCAAACATCCAAAACCATACCCTTTAGGATGGATTCAAAAAGAAGGAGGCTTACAAGTTACACAGCAGTGCACGTTCAAATTTGCTCAGATGAGTCATATATTGACGAAGTTACATGTGACGTAGTTCCTTTGGATGTTTGTCAGGTAGTACTAGGTAGTCCTTACCTATGGGATAGAGATGCAACTCTACACATGAGGGAACAAAAGTATACCTTTACCAAATATGGGGAAAGTTTTGTGATTCGGGTTATAGATTCTCCTCTTGAGGGAGCGCAAGCTTGATCACAGCCACTCAGGCTAAGCGATTGGTGAATGCTAGCACGAAGTTCATTCTCCTTGAGATTCATTCTCTTGAAGAGAAGCCGAGTAAAGTTTGTTTGACAGCCTTGACTGCAAAACAAGAAGGCGACCTAGAAAGATTGAAGTTTAAATACAAGGATTTATTTTCTGATGTCACGGGGTTACCGCCAAAGAGGAGTGTGGAGCATGAAATTATGTTGACCGAAGAGAGTTCTCTTCTTTATGTAGGTCTTTATCGCACGTCCGTAGAGGAATCTGATGTTATCAATAAATAAGTCCAAGAACTTCTAGAATTAGGAATGATAGTGCCAAGTGCTTCACGTTGTGGATCAGCGGTATTATTGGTACCAAAGAAAGATGGAGGCTGGCGTATGTGTATTTATTATAGAGCATTAAACAAGATCACTATCAAGAATCATTAACCTCTACCTAGGATAAACGACATGATGGATCAGTTGGAAAAATCTCGAGTCTTTACAAAGTTAGATTTCAAATACGGATACCACCAAGTGAGAGTCCGAGGAGATGAGACATGGAAGATTGCTTTCAAAACCAAAAAAAGGCTAGTTCGAATGGTTGTTGATGCCTTTTGGTTTGTGTAACGCTCCAGCGACGTTTATGCGTTTGGTGAATGATTTGTTATGCCCTTTTATAGAAGATTTTGTGATTGTTTACTTGGATGATATCCTAATACACAACAGAACTTGGTAGGAGCATCTCGTTCACGTTGAGAATGTGTTTAAAATGTTACATGAAGGCTAGATGAAGTTGAACGGAAAGAAGTGTGAGTTTGGAAAGGAAGAGTTGGTGTATCTCGGATTCATTGTTGGTGGTGGACAACGGAAGATTGATCCAAGGAAGGTTGAACTGATCACTAAGCGGCCTAGACCTAGTACCGTAACTGAAATCAGGAGTTTCTTAGGGGCTTGCACATACTTGCGTAAGTTTATCCGGCATTTTTCGACTATTGCAGGACCATTACATGGTTTGACGGGAGCTAAGGAAAAGTTTGAATGGCAGTAAACCCATGAAGACGCTTTTTAGTTACTAAAAAGGAAGATTTCAGAAGCACCGGTGTTGGTATTGCCTAACTTACAACGTACTTTTGAAGTTCAGACCGACGCTTCTAACTATGCAATGGGAGGAGTGTTGTTACAGGATGGTAAACCAGTGGAATACCATTCAGAATTGTTCTCAGGTGCTATTAAGAACTACGCACCTTATGACAAAGAATTTTATGCTTTATATCAAAGTATTAAGCATTAACGAGTGTATCTCTTAGGTAAATAAGTAGTGGTACATTCAGATCACAAACCATTGGAGTATCTACATGCACAGACGAAACTACAACAAGCCCGACACATGAAGTGGATGTCTTACTTGATGAGTTTCAACATTCTCATCAAGTACAAAAAGGGAGTAAAAAACAAGTTGGCGGATATGTTGTCTCGTCCACCAATCCGAGCAGTAATGATGGCCATGAGAATTCAGCCGATTGTTCCTCAAGAGTATGCAGAGTCATACACAGAGGTGTAAAGAGTGGTTTGAAAGGCGAGTTTGAACTCTGATATGGATTGTTATACAAGGGTCAGTTACTTTGCATTCCAGAAGATGGAGATCGTTTACAATGGTTAAGAGAGGCACACACATCCCGAGTTGCTGAACACTTTGGGATGAATAAGACTCTTCTTAACCTTCGTCGTTATGTCTTTTGTCCAGAGATGCAAGATGATGTGGCTAAGTTAGTTAGAGGGTGTAAGTTATGTAGAACATCTAAACCTTCCAACAGAAAACGTGGGTTATATCTATCATTACCAGTACCATCAAGGCCTTAGGAGAGTATTTATATGGATTTTTTTGGTGGGTTACCGAAGACCAAGTCTGGTCATGATTATTTGTTCGTTGTGGTCGACCGATTCAGCAAGATGATTGCATTAATTCCATGTACAAAGATGGTAACGGGAGCCGGTGAAGCAAAGCTCTTCTTTGAGCATGTATGGAAGAATTTTAGTTTACCTACTTCGATTATTTCTGATAGGGATAGTCGATTCCTTAGTCATTTGTGGGATTCTTTATGGAAGATGATGGACACTAGATTGAAGAAGAGTACAACTTTTCATCCACGGACAAACGGACAAACAGAAGTGGTCAACATGACTATGGTTCACATGTTAAGGGGATATAATTCTATGCATCCTAAAATTTGGGATGAGAGTTTACCATATCTACAGTTTGCTTTAAATAGAGCAGTTCACAGTTATTCGGGAAAATCTCCTTTCGAGACGTGCTATGGTTACTTACCACCTATCCATTTCGATCTAGTATTTTCTAGTGACACCTCAAAGAGGTGGGACGGAAGGAAGTGAATGACAAAAGGAACAGAAGTTCTTGGAGAAGATACCTTAGATTCACGCGACTGTTGAAGCATAATTAAAGAAGTCACAATCCAAATACAAAGGGAAACATGACAAGCATTTTGTGCCTTGTAATTTTGGTATTGGTGACTTGGTATGGTTAAAATTAGGTAAGGAACGACTGAATGGGGAAGATAAGAAGTTGAAGCCATTGATATATGGACCGTTTCGTATTCTCGATCAGATTAGTGACAATGCCTTTCGTCTAGATTTACCATTATATCTAGGAATGTACTCGGTTATAAATGCCGAATACTTGAAGTTGTTTGACCCACCATTAGTAGATGATGACGACGACGACACTATGATCTTACCACGAGTAGAAGACTTATGGTTTGATAGAGAGGAACCACTCAAGGAAGACTGCATATTGAAGCGAAGAGTGACCAAAACACGACAAGGAGAAAGAAAAAACTTTTCTAATTGGATGTAAAGGTCAAGTTCCCAGCAAGGCTAAGTGGTTTCACAAGGAAAAAGGAACTCTTGAGTTCCCTAACCTTCATTTTTAACTTTCACAGGAGTTCAAGTTCATAAAAGGGGGACCCATAATACAGGTGTATCCCTACTCCTCTTAGGTACTCAGTAAACCTCAATCTAAGTTGAGGGAAGAATCCCAAATTAGGGAGGAAATTTTATTTGGGCAGAATCCCTAGTTAGGAAGAGTTTGTTTTAGGCAACACTCTTAGTTTAGGAAATAGATTCCTAATAGAAGACCTTGTCGGATGAGTACGATGAAAGTCTATAAATAGGGAGGTTTTGTTGTTAACTAGACAGACCTAAAGAAAGCTTGTTGACAAATACCCGTATTATTGTCAAAGGCAAGCTTTAGAAAACTGTTTAAGGTTAACTACTGTTTAGAGAGATTGTGAGCGTAACAAAGAGAGAATTGTAAATCGTTTTCTTGTTCATAATCTAGAGAAGATATATTTCTTCGAATTACTACTTGTGTTCTGTTTTCTAAGTTTCTGTCTATTATTATTCCGAATCCCGCCTCTATGATAATAGTTACCAAGGTATAGAGATCATACGTATCACATATGGTTAACTTCTGTTAACTATTATTGAGCCAACTCAAAATAAACGTTTAGGTACGGTTACCCATATCTAAATGAAGGTATATTTCATTTGTGTGTAACAAGCTAAGACCATCTAACGCTGGAAATATATTGCTTTGGTTTTAAGCAAACTTAGCTTGAATCTAAAATCAGGTTTTCATCTAACGGTGAATATTGAATGCTTTGTTACGAAGCTATCTTAGCTTTGATTGTAAGCAAACCCTTATTTGAAAGACTATATAAGGAAGAACTATAGCAAATGGAAAACCTAATCCCGACACTTTCCTGTGTCCTAGTTGCGACTAGAGTCGATTCTCCATTAACCTAGGTTTTTCCAAAACCATTATAGGTTAACGACTTGAAGACTTCATCTTGGATTCGTGAAGCCAGATCCAACTATTTTCTCTGTAGTTTCATATTCTGATCTTACTTGTTCTATCGTATTAAGTACTATCTTCTCTAAGATTGTATCGAGATTTATCTCCGATAGGTAAGATATAAAAAGTAATCACAAAGCTCTTCGTCTCATTCTTTGTGATTCCATAATAAATCCTTCTACTACTATATAGTTAAGTTATTGTGAGGTGATTGATATTTCTAGGCTGCTCTTCGGGAGTATAAGACTGGATTATCAATTGGTTCATGTTCACCTCGATTTTTATCAAAAGACGGAACAAAACTTCATAGGTACTTCTGTGGGAGACAGATTTATCTATCAGAATAGACTATCTGTGGGAGACTGATGCGTGTCGTGAGTGCAATCAAATTAAATCACTTATTTCCACACAATTAACTGGTAGTATAATGGAAGCAAGGATCATTCCCACGAAGAGCAGTGAGTTTTAGTTGTCAAAAAGGTCACAATTGGGGGTTTTGTTTTAGATTTTAAACAAAATTAAATAAAGCGAATAAAATTAAGTTGTAAGCAATAGAGAGAGAGATGATCGAGGAATCCTTCTTCGTTACTAAACCGTCAATGAGTTAATATATTCATCCATTCATCATTAATCATAGATTATCATCAACCATGGGATAACAACTAGCGCAGTGCTACCCCCTAAAGTCCTGTGGTCACTGGATACCGAAGCGCTCGAATATCAGATTCTATTCATCCTAGCCACCAAGTAGTAGCGCACTTAAGGTGTAACTTGGTCGAATGCTTTAAGTTTTATGACTTAGGTTAATCTTAGTAGTTAGACTCTTAGCGCAAGGTCCACTTTCTAATGTTGTTTTACACGCGATTGCTCCACAGAATCCCTCTGCAAGGTCTCACGTTTTTTACTTGTGTAAGGATTATTCAACAATTACACGGATATCCTAATCTTTTACTAACAATAGATCAATCAATAAACTACTATAGTTGGCCACCTAGAGCAATCAATTTATCAATCAGAAACATTCATCAAAGTAGAAGCAAACGATAATCATATGAAGAACTCAAAATAGATGCATATATTAAATAAAATCAAGTATAGAACTTAAAATTCATCGTCAATCAATAATGGGTTTAGCTACTCATGGATGTAGTAGAATCCATGTTATACAATTGATAAAATAGAGAAGAAATCGTTACGATTGATGAGAACCGCTCCGAACCCTAGCTTTTCCTCCATTATGTTGTTCCTCTCCTCCAAGACTTGCAAAATAATATAAAGATGTCTTCTTAATGTCTTGAGTCTCTCCTTATATAGTACCCACGAAATATAGGGTTTAGAATCCTTCCGGGACCGGGTTTTACACTTTTTAGAAGTCTAAAATTCGCACAACTCGAGCTGCCTACGATTGAGTTTTTTCCAGAGTTCCAAACCGTATGCCAAATAATTCCCCTGACTTTACCTATGGTTGGGTTTCCCAACCGTAAGCCCCCCTGAGTTTCCCAACCGTAGGTGCTTCAGAATTTCCTCCTTTGTCTTCCTTCACCATTTTGGCTATAACTTCTTCATCTGACATCCGATTAAGCTCATTATTTTTGCGTTATTTTTATATCATCTTCCTCTAAAAGATGATGTGTTCAAATCCTTAATATCTTCTCATTTGTACCTATGGTTTGGTTGAGAATGATTTCCAAACCGTACACTTCCCTGGATTTGCATACGGCTTGCTTTCCTCGCCGTAACTCTGACTCTGACACTTCTCACGAACCTGGTTCATCTACGGTTGGGTTGATATGATTTCCCAACCGTAACTCTGACAGAAAATGTGCTCTTCTTCCCAGGCGTACGGTGTGGTTTTGTAGCGTTTCCCCACCGTATGTGTCCCTGACTTTGCATACGGTTGGGTTTCCCCACCGTATATATTTCTGTAACTTAGTCCTTTCTTCTTCTTAGCTCTTTCAACCCCGATTCCATTGACTTTTGATGATTCACCTGAATAAACAAATAAAATAGAAAACAAGAGTAATACAAGGATAATATGCAAGAAATCCAACTAAAACAAGCATGGAATTGACACTCAAAACATATAAATTAAGCACTTATCAAATTCCCCCACAATTAGCTTTTGCTAGTCCTCGAGCAAACTACCTAAATAAATACAACAACTCCCTGTCGTTGGGGATACAGATGCACTTAGCTAATGCAACATGCCTTTAAACCCCTAGGTTTCCCTAGTGGACGAGTTATAGTCTCGTGAGGGCTTACGAGAGGTATACCCACAAAACCTGCTCCAACTTCAAAGCGTTCCAGCATCCCAAGCATCCAAAGAGCTATGAGGATATAGAGTTTCTTCATGCTAGTAATAAGAAGTTAGAAATACCAAAGAACATATTCTCATTCTTAAATGTTGAGTGAGAATGACCATACCATAATGAGAGAATTCGTGTTTGAGAGCGATCAATAAGCATTTCGCCTCGACTTCTGCCTCACTTAAAAGGATTTTATGATAATTGCACTCAATAAGACGGATTTTTTATGGGTCTCACATGTGTGCAGGTAGGAATGAAGAGAGAATCCTACACACATTGAATGGTGGGAAGGAAACCTTCCGAATTATTTCTGGAGACCCCACAAGATCGTGGGAAATAAAGATATTTACTGATGATCTCTAAGAAAGGAAATCAACCATTATAGAAAGGATGAGAGTACTTACCACCTTTACATATGATCGGCAGTGACGAAATCACCACTCTCACAGCATCCAATAGAAACGTAGTCTTCAGCTCGTCTTCTTCATCTTCTTGGTTTTCAATTATTGATGATAAACTCTTGAACTTCGTAGAACTTCGACAATTTGTAACTCTTTTTCTTCAAATCCTTGTTGCTTGAAACTTCCTTATAGATTTTTCTTCCTTCCCCACGGCTTTATTAAATAAATAAAAACAATATAACAAAAAATTTATTGTCTCATTTTCTTTTTTCTTTTTTCATTTTTTTTTCATTTTTTTTTTCTATCATTTTTTTTTCATCATTTTTTTTTGTGAGACAAGAAAAATAATACAAAAATAACAATGGAAATAGCCATGGGTGAAGTACTTTACCACTTGATTCTTCACAACTTGTATTGTCTTCGATATCATAAACTCCAATAATTCTCATCTTTTGATTTTCTTCGCTCTTGTAAATAAGTCTTCATATACTTAGATATAGAATTCCGCTCCTTATATGTAAATCTTCAACATGTATATATATAAAATCTGCTCATTGTATGTTGCTTTACTAGGATATGAAATTTTCTCTTCCTTGTATTGTTGCTTGTAAACCTCAAACGTCTTCAACTTTCCTTCGAATTTGTGATGCTCCTTTTGTTGAGGATGATAATGTTTCTATGGACCTGTTGTTGGCGAGAGAGAAAATTGTGCTAACTGCAAATCAAACTACAAGAAGGTGGTTTTCATCTGTAGACATCACCCTCATGATTGAAAAAATTAGCACTCAAGAGATCAAAGACTAGTGCTTATATTGGTGGGAGGTTGGGTAGCTCACCATTCTACCCGGAATTAACGTACGGTAACACACACTCAAAAGAAAGCTCTTTAGTCAACTACAAAAAAAAATTGGTCTGGTGCCTCTGTTGATTTGAAAATAGGTAGTCTCCACTAATGATTGATCAGCAACTCTAATAATGCATTTCTCCCTGCTCCTTATTTGCATCACCGGCATGATTAAATCCATTATTTAACACTCTAACAAACAATAAATCCAACGTAGTTCCCTAACACTTCCAAGTTCAGTTATGTTAGTCAGAATCTCTATGTAAACATACCTAGAAGTATGCTAGTAACTCTAAAATCTCTACAAGTTTGAGGTTTTATGCAAAATTTTAAAAATACTAATAATTCTATATGCAAAATACTCCCCCACACTTACACTTTACATTGTCCTCAATGTAATTGACTCATCCTAAGTAAAATCAAGGTGGGAAATCAAAATATGATATGAAAAACGAAGAAAAGTAAATTACAAAAGATAAAGATACAAAACCGATGGGTTGCCTCCCATTTAGCGCTTAGTTTAACGTCCTCGGACCGACTTGGCATTCTCTAAACTACTCCTCCAGAGGGAGTACATCACGAAGCTCAATCACATCCACATTCTCCCTAGGAAATTTTTCGTAATATGGCTTTAATCTATGGCCGTTTACTTTAAAAATTGTCCCTTTCGTGAGACTAGTAACTTCAACTGCACCATAAGGAAAAACATTAGTAACAACAAAAGGTCCACTCCAACGTGACCTTAGCTTACCGGGAAACAACTTAAGACGAGAATTAAATAGAAGAACTTTTTGGCCCACAACAAAACTCTTTCTAGAAATCATCTTGTCGTGGAAAATTTTAGTCTTTTATTTGTAAATCCGGGCACTCTCGTAAGCATCATTACGTATCTCCTCAAGCTCATTAAGTTGTAATTTCCTATGTTTCCCCGCATCGTCATAATCCATATTGCACATCTTTATCGCCCAATAAGCCTTATGCTCAAGTTCAACTGGAAGATGACAAGCTTTTCCATTAACCAATCGATATGGAGACATACCAATCGGTGTTTTGTATGCCGTTCTATACGCCCAAAGTGCATCGTTGAGTCTATAACTCCAATCTTTCTGTGTAGTGTTAACGATTTTCTCCAAGATGGATTTGATCTCACGATTCGAAATTTCAGCTTGCCCACTAGTTTGTGGGTGATACGGCGTACCGACCTTGTGAGTTATGTTGTACTTCTTGAGAAGAGCATGGAAAGATTTCTTGAAGTGCGAGCCTCCATCACTGATAACCGCTCTTGGTGTACCATGTCTAGAGAAAATATACTCCTTCACAAACTCACAAACAACTTGAGAATCTTTAGTAGGGGTGGCTTTAGCTTCCGCCCATTTTGAAACATAATCCACAGCAAGAAGTATATAAAATTTTCCATTTGAATTGACAAAAGGACCCATAAAATCAATTCCCCACACATCAAATATCTCAACAATGAGAATTAGTGTGAGTGGCATTTGATTTCGAACACCTAGATTGCCCGCTCTTTGGCATCTATCACAAGATTTACAAAAAGTATATGCATCCTCAAATAATGTAGGCCAATAAAAACCACTCTCAAGGATTTTAAGAGCGGTGCGTTTTGAACCAAAGTGACCTCCACATGCATAAGTATGGCAAAAAGTAGGGATGGATTGAAATTCAGAGTTAGGTACGCACCTGCGGATAATTTGATCAGAACCATATTTCCACAAGTAGGGCTTATCCCACACATACTGCTTGGCTAACTTCTTAAGCTTAAGCTTTTGAAAATTAGACATTGTACTAGGTACTTGCCTTGTAAACAAATAGTTCACTATATCAGTGTACCAAGGTGTTGAATCTTCAATTGAGAAAAGTTGTTCGTCCGGAAAACGATCTTGTAGAGGAAGTTCTTCTTCGGACACAACAAGTCTACTAAGATGATCTGCAACAGTATTTTCAACACCTCTCTTATCTTTGATTTCATAATCAAAATCTTGCAATAACAATATCCACCGTATAAGTCTTGGCTTAGCTTCTTTCTTCTTCATTAGGTACCTAAGTGCTGCGTGATCGGAATATACAGTCTTTGTACCCACCAAATACGATCTAAATTTCTCTAGTGCAAACACTATAGCCAACAATTCTTTTTCGGTGGTAGCATAGTTGATTTGTGCATAATTTAGGGTCCGAGATGCATAATAAATCACATGGGACAACTTGTCCACTCTTTGACCCAAAACAGCTCCAACCGCATAATCACTTGCATCACACATCAATTCGAATGGCAAACTCCAATACGGTGGCTTGATAATCGGCGCAGTTGTCAACAATTCTTTCAACTTGTTAAAGGATTCTTTGCACTCCTTGTTAAAGTCAAAAGCAACCTCTTTTTGCAACAATTTGCACATCGGCATTGAGATTTTGGAGAAATCTTTGATAAACCATCTGTAAAAACCTGCATGACCAAGAAACGAGCGAATCTCCCTCACCGAAGTGGGGTATTGTAAGTTTATTATTAGGTCTATCTTTGCTTTGTCAACTTCGAGCCCTCGAGAGGACGCGATGTGACCTAGCACTATACCATGGTTTACCATAAAGTGACATTTCTCCCAATTCAAAACAAGATTAGTGTTTATGCATCTTTTTAGCACAAGTTCAAGATTTGCTAAACATATATCAAATGAATTTCCATAAACACTAAAATCATCCATAAATACCTCAATGATGCGTTCCACATAATCAGAAAATATACTAACCATACACCTCTGAAAAGTGGCAGGCGCATTGCAAAGACCAAACGGCATCCGTCTATAGGCAAACGTACCAAAAGGACAAGTAAAAGTGGTCTTCTCTTGATCCTCCAGTGCAATAACAATCTGATTGTACCCCGAATAACCATCCAAAAAGCAATAATGTGAATGTCCCGCTAACCTCTCTAGCATTTGATCAATGAAAGGCAAAGGAAAGTGATCCTTTCTAGTTGCGGCATTAAGCTTTCTGTAGTCTATGCACACTCTCCATCCTATTTGAACTCTTGTAGGAACAAGTTCATCATCTTGATTTCTAACAACAGTGACACCCGATTTCTTAGGCACCACTTGTACCGGATTAACCCATTTTCTGTCTGAAATTGGGTAAATTACCCCCACACTTAGTAATTTGAGGATCTCTTTCTTTACGATCTCCATCATTAGGGGATTAAGCCTACGCTGAGCATCACGTACCGGCTTGCTATCATCTTCCATAAGGATTCTATGCATGCACATTGTTGGACTAATACCTTTAATGTCAGCAATAGTCCAACCAATGGCCGTTTTGTGCTCCTTCAGAACCCGAAGTAGACGTTCTTCTTGTATGGCAGTGAGGTTATTTGCAATGATCACCGGAAGCTCCTTTTTATCACCCAAGTAAGCATACTTTAATTGATCAGGAAGAGGCTTCAATTCTAATTTAGGTGCCTGCACAATAGAAGGTAAAGGAACCTCATTAGTTACGGGTAAAGAAATATAAGAGATATTACCCATTCGAGCTTCTTGTAGTGTCGTTAAAGCACCACAAATATCCACTAGCTCTTTCACTAAGTTGACATCCAAATTCGGTTGCCCATGAACGTCCAAATCAATGTTATTTCACAACACAACTCCAAGTTCATCTTCATTGCTCAAATCAAACATTTGGTGTGCTAACGAATCAATGACATCAATAGAGAAAGTGGAGTGCACATCACTAGGATAACGCATGGCTTCAAATATGTTGAAGCGAATGATCTCCTTATCAAATTCCATAGTGAGTGTACCATTATCAACATCAATCTTTATCTTTGCTGTTTTCATAAACGGTCTCCCAAGAAGTAACGAAGTAGATGAACAATTATCTCCATTTTGCATATCCACAATGTAGAAATCAACCGGAAAAATTAACTGATTCACTTGAGCTAACACGTCCTCCACGACTCCCTTAGGATATATATTGGACTTGTTTGCCAATTGAATAATAATCTTTGCCTCTTTCAAAGGTCCAAGATTTAAAGATTCATAAACATCGGCTGACATAACACTTATGGATGCTCCAAAATCAAGCAGAGCATGCTCAAATCGTCGGTTACCAATAGTACTTGGCACTGTGAAGCCACCCGGATCTTCACACTTTGCAGGCATCTTCTTTAGTAACATAGCTGTTGCATTTTCACCCACTTGTGTAATCTCGTTGGCAATCAACTTATCCTTCCTTGTGCACAAATCCTTCAAAACTTTAGCATACCTGGGTACAGTTCTGATGGCCTCAATAAATGGAATGTTGATTTGTATCTTGCTGAAAACATCCATGATTTCCTTGTCTTGAGCTTGCTTCTTTGATTTGGCAAAACGACTAGGGAAAGGAGGTGGTATGGTAAAAGTGGGAACCGTGTCCTTAGGTTGGCCGGTAGGGGTTGGCTTTTCCTTTGGTACGGTTTCCACCTCTACTTCCTTTTCAATGTCTTCATTAACCAATTCTTGTTTCTTTGGCTCTTCCGTTTGTTTCCCACTTCTTAAAGTCACTGCATTAAGATGCTCTCTTGGATTCACAAAAGGTTGTAATGGCAGTTTTGTTGATGCTTGTGCTTTTAGTGAATTCATATCGGTTTCCAATTGCCCAATCTTTACTTGCAAGTCTTTAACAGCAACATCATTCTTCTGTTGATATAGTAGGTTTTGTTGAAATATCGCCTTTTGCTCTTTGGACGTTTCATCTTGCTTTAGCATCATAACTTTCATCATCTCTTCTAAACTAGAGATTTTATTCTGTTGAGGTTGTGGCTGAAATTGTTGTTGAAAACCACTTTGTCTCGCATATGGATTAGGAGCTGCAGCTTGCTTGTTTGCATAACTTAAATTAGGATGATCTTTCCAACCTGGATTGTAAGTATTAGAATATGGATCATACCTTGGCCTTTGATTAGGAAATAGGGCATTAACCTCGGCCTCTTCTTCATACGGTGGAGCTACTACAGAAGTTATACGATGAATCGCCTTCTCAATTGTACTTAACCAGTGCTCTGTATTCGGAGACTCCCCCATCTCGCCAACCCTTCTGACATTTGAGTCATGTCTTGTATAAAACTGTTGTGCATTTGAGGCCATACTCTCAATCAGACTAGTTGCTTGCGAGGTTGTCTTCTCAGTGAGTGAACCACCGGCTGCTGCATCAATCAAATTCCTCTGTTCTTGAAGTAATCCTTCATAGAAGTATTGAATAATAAGTGTTGAGGATATATTGTGATGAGGGAAACTCGCAGTAACCTCTTGTATCTCTCCCAGTATTCATAAAGAGATTCCCCAGTGATCTGTAGAATACCACTAATCTCTTTACGAGCAGCAGCCGCCTTAAAAGCAGGAAAGTACTTCTCCAGAAATAGATTTTTCATCTCAGTCCATGTTGTAATACTCCCTGGAGGAAGGTAATACAACCATTCTTCTGCTGAGTCCATTAATGAGAACAGAAAAGCTTGTAGCATAGTCATATCTCTGTCTTCGACTCCTTGCCTTAGACTTGTCATCTTGTGTTGAAATACTTGAAGATGATGGTTCGGATCTTCACCAGGATGTCCCTTGAACTTCGATAGATGATGAAGTAGATTCGACTTCAGCTCCACTGGGTTAGTGATTGTAATGCATAGTGGTTTCGAATCTAAGCACGGAGATGTCAATTCTCCTAACTTCCTCTCCAGAGGTGGAGGTGGTGGATTAGTGCCTCCGACCATCTCTGTTGTAGATGACGGTTCTGGTTGCAGCTTCTTACTTGCTTGAAGTACCGTTCCTTTACGAGTTTGAATTCCGCACCTCTCATAATTCCAATCCTTCGATGCCAGAGATTAAGTACCTAAAAAAATAATCCAAAACCTAAATAAAAATAAAACTAAAAGAAACAACTAAAGCTACCGACAATTAAATCACTTATTTCCACACAATTAAATGGTAGTATAATGGAAGCAAGGATCGTTCCCACGAAGAGCAGTGAGTTTTAGTTGTCAAAAAGGTCACAATTGGGGGTTTTTTTTTTAGATTTAAAACAAAATTAAATAAAGCGAATAAAATTAAGTCGTAAGCAATAGAGAGAGAGATGATCGAGGAATCCTTCTTCGTTACTAAACCGTCAATGAGTTAATATATTCATCCATTCATCATTAACCATAGATTATCATCAACCATGGGATAACAACTAGCGCAGTGCTACCCCCTAAAGTCCTTTGGTCACTGGATACCAAAGCTCTCGAATATCAGATTCTATTCATCCTAGCCACCAAGTAGTAGCGCACTCAAGGTGTAACTTGGTCGAATGCTTTAAGTTTTATGACTTAGGTTAATCTTAGTAGTTAGACTCTTAGCGCAAGGTCCACTTTCTAATGTTGTTTTACACGCGATTGCTCCACAGAATCCCTTTGCAAGGTCTCACGTTTTCTACTTGTGTAAGGATTATTCAACAATTGCATGGATATCCTAATCCTTTACTAGCAATAGATCAATCAATAAACTACTATAGTTGGCCACCTAGAGCAATCAATTTATCAATCATAAACATTCATCAAAGTAGAAGCAAACGATAATCATATGAAGAACTCAAAATAGATGCATATATTAAATCAAATCAAGTATAGAACTTAGAATTCATCCTCAATCAATAATGGGTTTAGCTACTCATGGATGTAGTAGCATCCATGTTATACAATTGATAAACTAGAGAAGAAATCGTTACGATTGATAAGAACCGCTCCGAACCATAGATTTTCCTCCGTTATGTTGTTCCTCTCCTCCAAGACTTGCAAAATAATATAAAGATGTCTTCTTAATGTCTTGAGTCTCTCCTTATATAGTACCCACGAAATATAGGGTTTAGAATCCTTTCGGGACCGGGTTTTACACTTTTTAGAAGTCCAAAATTCGCACAACTCGAGCTGCCTACGGTTGAGTTTTTTCCTGAGTTCCAAACCGTATGCCAAATAATTCCCCTGACTTTACCTACGGTTGGGTTTCCCAACCGTAAGTCCCCCTGAGTTTCCCAACCGTATGTGCTTCAGAATTTCCTCCTTTGTCTTCCTTCACCATTTTGGCTATAACTTCTTCATCTGACGTCCGATTAAGCTCATTCTTTTTTGCGTTATTTTTATATCATCGTCCTCTACAAGATGGTGTGTTCAAATCCTTAATATCTTCTCATTTGTACCTACGGTTTTGTTGAGAATGATTTCCAAACCGTACACTTCCTTGGATTTGCAAACGGCTTGCTTTCCTCGCCGTAACTATGACTCTTACACTTCTCACGAACCTAGTTCATCTACGGTTGGGTTGATATGATTTCCCAACCGTAACTCTGACAGAAAATGTGCTCTTCTTCCCAAGCGTACGGTGTGGTTTTGTAGCGTTTCCCTACCGTATGTTTCCCTGACTTTACGTACGGTTGGGTTTCCCCACCGTATATACTTCTGTAACTTGGTCCTTTCTTTTTCTTAGCTCTTTCAACCCCGATTCCATTGACTTTGGATGATTCACCTGAATAAACAAATAAAATAGAAAACAAGAGTAATACAAGGATAATATGCAAGAAATCCAACTAAAACAAGCATGGAATTGACACTCAAAACATATAAATTAAGCACTATCAGAGACAAATTTGTTTATAAGTCTTCGACTTTGGGTCGTAGCAACTCTTAGTTGTGGGTGAGATCATCTAAGGTAATCAAGTGCGCATAATCCGGCGTGGTTCTAGAGGCGTAAGGAACGCGATTGTACCTTAATCGGTGTGAGACTTGGTTAGGGATCAACTACATTTCAGTTTGAAGTTAACTTGTAGTAGGCTAGTGTCTGTAGCGGCTTAATACAGTGTGGTGTTCAAATCTGGACTAGGTCCTGGGGTTTTTCTGCATTTGCGATTTCCTCGTTAACAAAACTTATAGTGTCTGTGTTATTTATTTTTTGCATTATATTTTTATATAATTGAAATATCACAGGTTGTGCGTAGTTCAATCAATTGGTAAATATGACCCTTGGTTGTTGGATATGAATTAATTGACACTTGGGCATTGGTCTTTGGTACCGTCCAAGTTATTTCTCTTATCAATCAGGCTCATAGATTTCTATCTGTTTGATTTGCTGATTGATTTTAGAAAAAGAGATATATATAACTCTTTGATATCCTTCTTGGTTGAGCTCGCTTTATAAGCTGGCGCTCTTAGAATAATATTGGAGTTATTCCATACTGATTGCCGAACGAAATATTGGGTGTGGTTGTGGTACCCCCACTTTTTCAATTGGTATCAGAGCAGGAAAAAAACGCTAAGACCTCATAAGTCTGTGTTTGTGGCAATCTGACTATATGGACAGAAGTGCTATCTCAAGCAATGCACCACCAATTTAGAAATGTTCTGACTTGGTTCAAAGCTTTGTCTCTCCTGAGGAATCTCTCACGTCCTCTTCATTGACTAAAACTGTGTATAACTGGGAAACACGCCTAGATGAACAGTTGGATGATCTTTCAGATGGAAGTGATTCAGATGATGTACAAGGTGTTGATGAGGAAGTCTCGCAATATATCAATCTTTTTGACCACCTCATAAAGAAAAATAAGTCAACATCTTGCTTGACTGAGTTTCTGACTCCTCTCTGTTTAGAAAACAAGAAAATGAGAAAACTCTTTAAAGGTTACGATTATGGATATAATCCCTTCTTAAAGATCGTGAAGAAGATGTGCGTTCAAATAATTCTGAATGTGAAAATCTTCATCGAAATCTCTTTGTGTTGAAAGAAGAACTTGCAGAATCTGAAGCAAGATGTAGCTCTCAACAAAGTTGTTTTAATGATAGAGAAAGAGTTTTTCTCTCTCGAGAAAAACAATTAGAGGATGATCTAACTGCTACTCACAATAAGGTAAAATTGCTGGAAGAAAACTTGAATACGTTTAACTTTAGCTCAACAAAATTGTCCACTATGCTAGGAGCTTGTAAAAAATATCGTGATACACGAGGTTTGGGATATGAAGGAATAGACGCTCAAAGTTGTAGTAAGATTGATTTTGTTTGTTCTAATAGCAATCTCCAGCAGAGAAATCTCACTGATGACAAAAGTGAAATTTTACCTTCAGCGGCAAAAAGATCAAAAAACAAGAGCAGTCAACCTCCAAAGACAGTTCATATGAGAACGGCTAATCGCATTCCACTCAGTTGTTATTATTGTGGAAACAAGGGTCATCTTGAAAGGAGATGTCGTTTCCGTTTGAGGAATGAAAAACTTCATAACATTCTTATCTGGATGTCTAAGGAAGTAATCAAACCTGTTTCTCATATTACTGGTGTTAAATGTCCAACCTTCAGACAAGGAAAGTGTTGTGATGAGCCAATTCTTGCATGTAAAGATAATACAAAACCTTTTTACAGTTGCAAAAGGAATAACGTTATAAGGACAGATAACTTTTTTGATGGTTGTTGATGGTGGTTTTTAGTTCAGGGCTAAAACGTATAACCCTAAATTTATGTACTCTTGTTTTGCAAAGAAATGGAGCCATTTTAACAGTGATGAGTGCCTACGCCTCTTTGCTTACATATGTATTGAGAAATTCAGTATACTTATATATGTATGAAATTAACTTAGAATAATGTTGGTTGCAAAATCCTAGATATTCTGTAAATTTTATTAAACTCCCACCTGCGTTACGCATGAGTATTTATCCAATGTTATGTTCCCCGGTTGAACTCTTAATATTGACAGGATATGACAATTAATGTTCACTCGCAGCTGGGTAGCATGAGTTTCCCGAAATGTCAACATTAAGATGCGCATGAAGGTACTAAATCAGAAGCACGTTGTGCTGCTCTCCGAGATAAAAAATTAGTGACTTTGTATCAGCGTGCAAAATTCACCAAATTTGATTAATTTTGTGTACGCAAAATTCAATTTTTCTAACCTAATTTTATCAATTTGCAAAAATTAGGTTTTTGCAGTCTGCGCAATATCTCGATCCCTATTGGTCGAGACTAAACCTAGGCAAACTAGGAAATCGATCCATCATGGAACTAGTAGGAGCATAATCCTACTAAAAGTTGGAAAACAAGAAATAAAAGGGAAACTGCGACAAGTGAGGACAATAGCCAAAGGGGCGCGGCCACGCCACTTTGCCGGCCAGTTTTCCCTAGTTTGCGCCGCCTATCACCAACCGGCCATGCCCCATGTTGCTGGCCGCCAGTCCCTATTTCCCATCGACCAATCAAATTGCTCCAAATCCGCAGCCTACACTTTAATTAAAGATGGTTGTCCGTCGACCCCTCTTTCCCATCGGCCCATCAAATCACTTCTAAGCTTCAATCTCCATGATATATACCTTCTTATAGCCTGCATGCTCAGCTCTCACCAATCGGATCGATTTAACTAGGTTGAACGATATCCAAAAGGTCACCCAAGGTTGGCCGAACAGCTTGGATCAACTCCTAAATAATATGGACATGATATATATGCCAAAAGTTTCATATGTATGTCTAATATAACATAATAAAAAATCACATCAATCGGATTAACGAGCTAAAAGATACATCTTAAAAGGCGAGCTAGGTCATGGCTGAAAACTGACAGAATTCCTCCTGAATTATTCCTGAGTTTTTACTGTCGGGATGTTTTCACCTCCTAAACGAGCTTAAAACCTCAATATTCCAGCGTAGTAAGATAGGAAATTATTTTCTGATAAGAATGGAGGGGAGGATCATCAAAATCCGAATTTTTATGAGAATTCTACAGCAGTTTTAGTGAGGGTCTCACATCTGAATTTTCTGATTACGAAATTTCATGAATTAACACAAACTTCTGCAAATCATCTCAGCCATTCAACTTGGATAGCTGATTTAATCGGCTTAGATCTAATTTGGGTCGACCAATGAGATGCCATGATGACTACCGGTCATCCCCCTCCTATGAGGGTTGACTACCTGCCGCCTAGCTTGTGCGTGATTGGTCGACATAATTAGGTCTTGCAAGTAAGACCCACTAAAAAATTAACGTGTGAGACTTGTTACATTCTTTGTGTAACTTGATCCATATTTTCTACAAAAATACTCGAGACATCAAACATGTCACAAACTGAGGGATTTCATCAGGGTATTGGTCTGGCGGTTTCAGCGTGCGGCGTGCAATACGCCCATTACGAGAAAGTGTCATGAAAGGAGGATAGTTAGTAGCAGTAGAGAAGTAGTGGGAGTAAAACCAACCAATCTTCCCCTCATAGTAGGGACGTGGTTTTTACCATTCTACACGATCTCCACTTCTCCATCACTCAACTACTTCCACTTCCTATGAGATCAGTATGTGTTCGACTATGACTTGTATAAATAGATTTTCAATCTATTTCAACAAAAAACAACGGTTCATTAACACAAGTATCCAGAAAACACCAAGAACTTATAGCTTACATTCTGCAAGCAAGTTCAACATTCTGATACAAGTCATAAAAAACCACACTTTCATAGTTCATCATTCTGATATCAACACCTTCTTCGCTTCCCTCCCTAAGATCAACCCTTCTCCTTCATTTTGTAACCGAAGCAAGACTGGAACGACCATTTCTTAGTTTAGGCCAGAATTGTACAGATTGATCTCTCGAATCTAAAGTACTCCTGTGCAGTACATTTGTTTAGGGTTTAGATTCGTTTCTCGGTGGCACACCCAATTTACCATTTTCAGCAGAATCAGTTTTTACCTTACTACAATGGTCCAATAATTAGAAAGGTGTTTCTGCGAAAGAAGAAATCTTCGAACGCTTCTTCCATGACTGAAGAACGTTTTGGATCAAAAAAGTCAACTGTTCCTGAATGCATTCATATCAATAATCGTGTTTCGTAACTCAAAACCAGTATAAATAGACTCAAGCGCAGCATTAAGAAGGCAAGGAAGGCAGTAGCATCAGGTATCCCTTGTCCTCCTTTTATTGATTCTCTTGAGACTAACTCTGTTGACTTCTCTAATAATTTCATGAAAGAAAAGGAGAGAATGTCTACACTCGTGATGAGCAAAATGCTCGTCATATTATAACCTGACTGCTTACAGTTGTGCGTCCTCTATGAGACCGTGTGAGGATGCACATAATCCTCAAAAAGATATTTTTCTTGACAAAGTGGTCGTTGTGTGTGTGTGTGTGTTTTTTTTTTTTGAAATAAAATAATGATCATCTTACTGTTGAGCCTTGCTCCGGTTAATTATTACACTTGGTAATACAAATGATCAATAACTCCTGAGAAAATATTATTTGTTGCTTGCTCTGAAAAGCTTTTTTTTTGTCCTTCCTTTAAAGACAATTGATTTATGCTCTAATCATTTGAGCTAAGATTTTCTATCATAAGTTAAGAACTTGTTTTTGATATTTTGTCAAAACATGCTTCTAAAATAGGCTCCATTGGTTCCTTGGTTCTGAATTTCGGTTCATAACCACGAACGGTTCGTGCACCGGTTCCATATTGAAACGTATGGTTCCAACACCGGCATGTTTGGAAAATATGTTATGTGACCCTAAGGTTTTCTCCGTATGAAAAATATACATATATATATATAAGACTGGTTCTCCTTCTTAGATACATGCATGTTCAGTAACCTCAAGAATTCTCTTGTGATATCATGAATTGCACGATGGATGGATGCAAAAAGGAATACAAAGTTGAAGATGGCAAAGTTATTGAGTTTCATGAGAACACTCTCTTCATAACCTGCTTTCATGTAGTAGATCATGAAGACAATCAACCAATCCTGATGTAATCTCAATTGGTTGGAAATCTCCTCAGAGATTTTACTGTTGTTCGTGAACAACTTGAAATTGCAATAAAGAATCTGGTGTTTCTGAAACTGAACTGAAGAAAGCAACGGATGAACTTGCTTGTGTTCGATCGCTGGTTGCTGATTATGTCTAAAGTCCTTCAGTTTGATGTTAGGAGTTAATTTTTATTTTGTCTAGGAAACTTCTTATGAGAATTTATTCTTATGATTTAAGAAGGATAACTAGGGTTTGGAATAGCAAATATTGTGACTACACATAGCTATTGCCAACGATTTTCATCTTGCAATGTTTTAGATTTATTTATTTAAATTATAAGTTATTTGGAAGATGATTTTGCAGTATTAATCTTTATTGGTTTCATATATTGCAAAAATATGTTATAGGATATGTGTGTTTATGTCCATGAACTATGATTATCTCATATATGTCAAAAGTTAAGTCTATTTTGTCTTTATGCAAATATTGATAAAAGATAGAATGAACTTTTGAATATTCCGCAGTATTGATCTTTCCCTGATCCACTTCAATGTGAAAGTACCGTATGGCTCCGTAAGTTTTCTTATGTTGAGCATTTCCGATTAAATTAATCATTAAGGCCTCTTGTGGTTAATTTATTCGAGTTTTCTGGATACAAATTCATGTTTCATGTGATTTGTTTATGTCCACGGAAATCCTTATTTTCTCGTAAAAGTAAGGTCGCTCTTGTTGTTCTTTCGAGAATGACATTTTATGGGAGAGAGTTCTTAATTGAATTTGTGCTTAATTGCCAAATCTTTATGGGGAGTGCGGCTGTGGAATATTGTATGAGTTATCTTGTATCTTTATAAACTCCTTGATGAATACACTAAGTTTTGACTATGTGAAATCATCGAAACAAAGTTGATATGTTTTCTTTTAGTCATGAATTATCTCTTTGAGAATTTCATTATGATTCCGTAGTTTTCGTACCTTTGCCAATTTATATTGACAAAAAGGGGGAGAATTATCTAGTAGTTCACACTACATACATATGGTTTACGGATCATTATGTAAGGGGGAGTGGTTTTCATTGTGAGACGAAGTATTGACTAAGGGGGAGTGATACTTATCACCGTAGTATTATTGTCAAAGTTGTTATACAATTGGACTTTGATGTTGTGTAATAATACTATGACAATGTATAACAATTATTGAGAATAACTGTTTTCTTATTGTTCTGGCTACAGATATTCAACAACAACGATGCTGAGTTAAACACGTTCAGAATCACTGAAGTACTTGGAGTTGCGAAGAATTCAACGAATGTTGAAGAACCAAGGAAATCAAGCATGTTGGATGAGAAGCTACAAAATTTATTTATTTTGTAATCCATATGTATTGATAGTTTTGTCACTAAAATTGACAAAGGGGGAGATTGTTAGAGCATTGCTCGGTCGAACTCGCAAGCGTTGCTATCTCAAGCTTGTTTGTCAAGTTTAGTTGATCAAAAATATAAGTCTTGATTTCTAGTCTACTTATAGCTATGTCTTGGATTAAGATAGAATGTGCAGTTGAGCTTTAGACTTCACGGCGTTCATCGATTGAAGACGAAGATCTACTGAGGAGAGCTTGGAGGAACTTCATCAACAAAAGGTATGTGGAGACTAAAACTTATCTATCACTTAGAAGTCTATTATATTTTATCTCCTAATGAGACTAAGTCGTATAGCTATATAGACTTTTATATTATACACATTTCATATTTCGAGCTGAGTTTAACTCGCTTATATATTTCTCGAAATATGTGTTGGAAGCTATTTGCTTTAGCTACGTTAGTCATCATTATTCTTGACGAGTTTAGTTGGAAAAAATTTATTTTTTGGAAACTAAATAATAAGTTAAAAGATGATCATGTGGAAATTGCCTTGAAACATCTTACATGATTTGTGTGAGACAATCATTTGATGTCGACTCGGAAAGTTTCGTATTGATTATTCGATCACTTGAAAATTACTTATATGCTAATAGTTTGTGTGAGACAGCTATTGTCGTCTTCTAAGGATGTTTCAATGATTGAAATGGGAGTTTAGAACAAAAACCTTTGTCTGGATACATCACAGTACGCGTACCTAGTATGCAAATTGTTTTGGTATGATTCAGGTCTGGGAACCTTGTTTGCATACCTAGTATGCGAACGGTTTTAACTGTTAAAGTCCGGGAACCAAGTTTGCGTACCAGTATGCGAACGGTTCTACCTGAGTTAGGTCCGGGATGGCTGTTTGCGTACCATTTTGCAAACTTAGTGGTTAAAGTTCTAAAATCGATTAAGTATGATTCCATGCACATGAACAAATACATTTATAAATTAAGGAATGCAATCTTTGCAAACTGTGGCTTAATGTTCATGAATTGATTCTTGTATAAGTACTTTATACGATTACGAATCAATCCGATTTTGTTTCAATTGGTTCTTATATACTTCTATGAGATATAAACAATTGAACAACTCTATGAGTAACACAATTTGATTCATTTGATTATCTTTCATGATTGATTGATCATCATACTCAATCTAGATGTGTTAGATGAATGTGGTTAAGACAAAAGTGTTCATATGGCTAACTTCGGTTAACTATTATTGAGCCAACTCAATATATACACGTTTAGGTACGGTTACCCATATTTAAATGAAGGTATATTTCATTTGTGTGTAACAAGCTAAGACCGTCTAACGGTGGAGAGATATTTCTTTGGTTTTATGCAAACTTAGATTGAATCTTAAATCAGGTTTTCATCTAACGGTGAATATTAAATGCTTTGTTACTAAGCTATCTTAGCTTTGATTGTAAGCAAACCCTGATTTGAAAGACTATATAAGGGAGAACTCTAGCAACTAGAAAACCTAATCCCGGCACTTTCCTGTGTCCTAGTTGCGACTAGAGTCGATTCTCCTTTAACCTAGGTTTTCCAAAAACCATTATAGGTTAACGACTTGAAGACTTCATTTGGGATTCGTGAAGCCAGATCCAACTATTTTCTCTGTAGTTGCGTATTCTGATCTTACTTGTTCTATCGTATTGAGTGCTATCTTCTCTAATATTTGCTCGAGATTTATCTAGGATAGGTAAGATATAAAAAGTAATAACAAAGCTCTTCGTCTCATTCTTTGTGATTCCACAATAACTTCTTCTATTACCATATAGTTAAGTTATTGTGAGGTGATTGATATTTCTAGGATGCTCTTCGGGAGTATAAGACGGGATTATCAATTGGTTCCTGTTCACCTTTATTTATCAAAAGACGGAACAAAACTTCGTAGGTACTTCTGTGGGAGACAGATTTATCTATCAGAATAGACTTATCTGTGAGAGACAGATTTGTTTATAAGTCTTCGACTTTGGGTCGTAATGACTCTTAGTTGTAGGTGAGATCAGCAAAGGGAATCAAGTGCGTAGAATCTGGCGTGATTCTAGAGGCATAAGGAACGAAAATGTACCTTAATCGATGTGAGACTTGGTTAGGGCTCAACTACATTTCAGTCCGAAGTTAACTTGTAGTAGGCTAGTGTCTGTAGCGGCTTAATACAATGTGGTGTTTAAATCTGGACTAGGTCCTGGGGTTTTTCTGAATTTGCGGTTTCCTCGTTAACAAAACTTCTGGTGTCTGTGTTATTTATTTTTTGCATTATATTTTTATATAATTGGAATATCACAGGTCTTGTGTAGTTCAATCAATTGGTAAATCCGACCTTTGGTTCTTGGATATGAATTGATTGACACTAGGACATTGGTCTTTCCTACCGTCCAAGTTATTTCTCTTCTCAACTTAGGCTCATAGATTTCTATATGTTTGATTTGCTGATTAATTTGAGAAAAGGAGATATAACTCTTCGATATCCTTTTTGGTTGAGCTCGCTTTATAAGCTTGTGCTCTCATAATAATATTGGAGTTAGTCCATATAGATTGCCGAATGAAATATTGGGTGTGGTTGTTGTACCCCCGTTTTTTCACTTAGTATATATTTTTTAAAGCAGAGGAAGAGAGAAGAACCATGCGTATGCTCATTTTTAGGCCTTAGGTAAGAGCAACGGAATAGGAAGATCTCCAAAACGCGAAGAGGAATGATCCAAATAGGTGAGCTTCCCACGTGAGTATACAAGTGACAAAGATCAAAAGCACTGAGTCAAGGAGAGAGTCATATCTGTTGACAACCTTGATCTTCCTGGTAGTCTATAAGAGAGATTACCTAGATTTCCTCTTCTCATTAACAGGACCTGAACGGATTTGTATAAATCACTTTTTGTCTATGAAAGTTGCTGCAAATGAAGGCTTATGGCAGATCGAGTCTCCCACCTTTCTTTGAGGGTATTCCACCTCTTGCAACTGGATATGCTATTCTCTTAGTTAAGGAATGTCGTCATCCCCGTCTTAGGGATTATAATTAACGCGACCTTCATATGCTGGTTCGACTCACTGTCCTTGGAAGTCTAGTCTCTTTGAGCCTCTCGCATAGTCTCTCATCTCTTTGAGACTTTCCCTGTATTTAGCTTGGATTGGTATAGCCAAGAGGAAGATATTGTTGGGATTTGCCTTTCATTCAAGCAGGCTTTTATATCTTCTTCTTGTTCGCATTCTAACATGGAGTTTCCTTACGCTTCTTGACTTGAATCTCTTGGCTTAATGCAGAAGGATGGGGTTCACCTAACAAACGTTCTATTTTATATTCAACTGAGTTTCTGAAGAAAAAAACATTAATGCCGAGAAATGTGGGACTGAAATTGTGAACATAATATTCCACATGTTTTTTTTATTGTTTTATCCCCAATTTTTCTTTCATTTGGGATTTTTTTTCTTAAATGTAATAATTTTAGCAAAACTTAACTAGTTTATTGGGGAAGAAATTTGGTTCTTTCTCTGGACTGTGGTACATTCAAGGTTGCAAACTAGAGATTTACTCAGAAAAAGAAGCTTTCAGGTGCCTCAGAAATGTCTCTTTTGCAATGAAGATGAAACCGCATATCATATTTTCATTCATTGTGTGTTTGCTCAAAACATTTAAGTTCATTTTATTAAGAAGCTTAAAGGGTTCTTTACTATATATAAGGATACAATTTCTATGATTTTGCAATGGTCCCTGCCATTTGACAGTAAAGTTCAGTCTCAGATTTGGAGTATCATCCCAGCAGTGGTGCTTCGGAGTCTTTGGAAAGAAGGAAACTCTAGAGTTTTTTCTGGTAAACAAAGTACCACAACTATTGTCATTCGCAAGGCTCCATATGAAATGTTCACTTGGTGTCTTGTGTTTAAGGAGTTTGAGTCTTTATGCTTTTCGGATGTAATTGAAAATTGTCCAAGAGCTTACTTTAGTTATGCTTAGTCTAACTAGTCAATGGTAACTTTTCTGGCTTTGGATGATTTTGGTTTATTCTGTTTTTCTTTCAGAGCAGTAGTATGTTACTAGCCCGTTGTCTTCCTTTGTTTCTCTTTCGGGCGGTATAAGCCTTTTGTATCCTCGTTTTTTGATCAATTTACTTCTTATTTACCGAGAAAAATAAACTTTTGGGAAGGATTCATAAATATGGTTATTCTCATAATTTCCATACTAATTCTTTTATAAATCCCATACGACAATGAGAGATAACAATTGGGATTCTCTTGCTCAAATTTCTTTATTTTGCAAGTGAGATGGTGTAAAAAACAATACTAACATGGATGCTGAAAGTTCTCTTTAAAGCGTAATTCCCCAAAGATTACAAAAATGCATGTCTATCGCGTTGAAATATATTATATTGTTATTAATATGAAACTTCTATAATTAAATAGTTGTTTCACTGTAAAAACTACTGAGCTTCTTGTTTGTGTGGATTACTTATGTCCGTGTGACTCATTTTCTTTTTTTTGACAAGAACAAATTGATGATTCTTGCATAATTCAAGAAATGTTTTAGCAGTTATTCTTGTACGACTTGAAGATCAATTAGAAAATTACATTATTGATATAAGATTAAGTCTTGAGTTTTCAAGGTCGAATGGGATAAAAAATCATGCAAAAAAGATGGTCAAGGCAAAGAAAGATAAAATACATCCATTGGTGTATCTACTTGTAACTTTGGACCATGCAAATAAGATGGTCAAGGCAAAGAAAGATAAAATACATCCATTGGTGTATATACTTGTAACTTTGGACCATGCCGGCGACTAGTGTTGAAAGATATTTTTTAGCTGTGAAAAACTGGTAACTCGAATACGTAATCGAGCAGGTGACAAACGGTTGAACAATCGCTTACTTGCGTATGTTGAAAAGTTAATTCTCAACCTCAGTAATGATGGTATGATTATGCAATAATTTCATAAAATGAAAAATCTTTGAAGACAACGACGAAGAGAACTATAATTGTGTTATCGGATAAAAATATATTCATATGTCACAAAAGAAATGATTATATACATCTTTTTTTTTGTGCAAGCGACTTTCTTTTATTGTGGCGTAATTGTTTGTTGTCTCTCCGAAGAAGAATTTCTGGCTTTATTACTATAATTTAGAGTCTAACCACCACCAAACTACCGTCATTATTACATGTTACTTGGAAATAACAGGGACAAAGGTGAGTAAATCAGAATTCAGAATCATCACTCAATTAGAACTAAAATTTAAAACGCGGGGGGTACCAAAATACACCAGCACTTTTTCTTAGGCAATCTGTATGGACAAACTCAATACAACTCCGAGAGTTAAACTCAATCAAGGAATAGTATCTGGAGTTATCTCTCTCTCTCTCTCTTGCGATTAGAACGTTTACAGAAACAAATCCGTGAACCTAATCACAAAGAGATTACTTAGACGGTACCAAAGACCAATGTCCAAGAATCAATCAAGTCGTATCCAACAAACTATGTCGGATGTCTCTACTATGATTAATCAACGCACAACCTGTGATATTTCAATTATAAAGATAAACAATATAATGCGGAAAAAGAACTAATACAGACACCAGAAGTTTTGTTAACGAGGAAACCGCAAATGCAGAAAAACCTCGGGACCTAGTCCATATTGAACACCAAACTGTATTAAGCCGCTACAGACACTAGCCTATTACCAATTAGCTTCGGACTGGAATGTTGTTGAGCCTTAAAAGGTATCCCACCGATTAAGGTACAGTCGCTCTCCTTACGCCTCTTGAATCCCAACAGGACTCTACACAATTGATTCTCTTAGTTGACGTCACACAAACTAAGAGTTGTTTCAACTCAATTGAAGATTTTAAACCAAATCTGCCTCCCACAGATTAAGCCTATATGTTATTTCCTTTTATAATCAAATAGTTTGATCAAAGGTGTGGAAATCGATAGCAATAGACAAAGTCTAGCTTACCTCAAAGTCCGGACTTATGCAACCCGAAGTACAACCTAGATTATTATTCACCTCACAAGTATAAAACCTGTGGAATCAACAAAGTTTGAGACAGAGAGAACTTTGATGATTTATATCTATATTGATCAAGTGAGTAGCTCAACAATCAATCAAGATCAAGATACACGAGTTATCAAGGAAAGATAACTGGACCTGGCTTCATGAATCCCTATGAAGACTTTGTAGTCGTTAAACCCTAAAAAGGTTAGGAAGAAGACGACTCTAGATACAATTAGGACACACTAAAAAGTAATGTAGGGATTCAAAGCATATGTTGTTTTAGGGTTAAACTAAGATAGCTTTGGAACCAAGCAAACAATATCCATTGTTAGATGAATCTTTGAATCTGATTCACATAAACAAGATATACACTCTGGTTACGTGAACCCGTAACCGAATCGTGTACAAAGACTATGTTCAACATGGTTAGCCGAAACTAGCCGGTTTGAACTTAAAAGCCATTTCATGAACACATAAGACATAAACTCTGAGTCACAAACATGTGATCAAATAAGTCTAGTGTTTTTTAGAGAATTAATCAAATGCTAATTATCTCGTAGAAATAATTTCATCGCACTTGAAAATATAATCGACATGATTAGTAGGTGTACAAGGTACAAATACCATTGCCATTCGTGAATCGCTTTAGTCACAGTACGTGTACCGGTTTGTAAACATTTAACCAAACCAATTTCCGGAGTTAACAAAACTTTTTAGGTTTGCGTACTAGTTTAGAAACCTTAAGACTTTCACCGGTTCCGGAGTTCACAGAACAAAATCGGTTTGCGTACCGGTTTGGAAACACAGCCGAGTTCGGGAACACATAACTGTTTTAGTTTACCAGTTTGGAAACTAATCTGGGTCCGTAACCACAGTTCAAAATTGATTTGCATACGAGTATGCATACCGATCCGGTTCACGAGTTAAACAGATTTTCACATGATATACATAAAAATATGTGTACCACGAATCTGTTAGTCGATATATAGCTACCCCGCTATGTGTACGAGTACATGTAATACGGGTTCAGACTTATAACAGTTTTCCCAGTTTGTAAGACTGAAAACACTGTCTTGTATCTGAATCCATAGTAGTTCTATATTTCTCTCTAAATCGATTCGAAACATTCCTTAATAACATCAATGACACATATCACTGTTCCAGGCTATTTCCAAACGATAAAACTTGAATCATGATTTTGATTCCGAACAATAAATTGCCCTTAACCGAAATTCATCAAGTATGAACAAATGTTCATTAAGCTTAGTCATTATATTTCGAGAACTAATTATCAAGATAAACTTGACTCGAAATTCTTGTCTTTGCATAATAGTCTAATTAGTTATGGGACATCGTCTCAAATGATAGAAAAGTGAATATAACTTGAGATATAGGTGGTTCAGTCTTCACTTATCTTTTGTTGATGAAGTTCTCCAAAATCTTCGGTTGATCTTCGCCTTCAAAAGGTAGAACGCAATAATGACTGCCGTGATCCCCTATTTCTCAACTACATTTATATCCTAGTCCGAGACTTAACTAATTGTAGACTAGAAATCAAGATATAGTTTTGACAGCTAAATTTGACAACAAGCTTGAGATAACAACACTTGTGAGTTCGACCGAGCAATGCTCTAACAAAAATGTACGAGTTTAATAAATCGAGCAGAGAATCATATCCCTTACTTTACTCAGAAAATATAAATTGAAAAGCAAGTATAACTCAACCGTATATAGCCAGTACTGGAGGCTGTATCAAACACATATAAATACTTTATTTATAACCTTCTAATTAACAATTTAAGATTAGAAACACACTCTTATTGCTTAGTGGTCGTATATTCTTCCTCTACTAACCACTAATTTCTATTGATATAATTTTTATTAAAATGTTTATTAATGTAAAAATACATATTTATTAGATTAATTAAGAGGACATTTAATGATGAAAATTAAAAAAAATATTCATTATGAGAGATTAATGAGACACTAATTAATAAAACACTCATAATAATTAATTTTAATTAGAGCAAACCACAACCATGGATTTAGCTTTCTCCAGAATGCATCCTGACCGCTCTTTATCTAGGCTAAGTTGTCCATGCTATGCGGTGGCGGAGGTCGAATGGATCTAGGCTAAGTTGTCTATACACAAGGCCACTGTCACAAAACATGAGCACTAATGATATTTTAATAAAAACTCTGTAATTACATGTTAACATTATTTCATGTTAACAAACACATATCCTTGACTAGAATAATGTGGAGTGGTGACGACAATGTGGTGGTGGAAGAAGTAGTGGTAGTAGGGTGAGAAAAAGTGTCCTAAGATATGTAAATTATTTAGTCACCCTTGGTTAATTTTTCTTTGTTTTGTTTTAATTTGATTTTAGTTTTCAAATTACTTTTTTTTATAAATTAAAACAATTTTTAAAGGCCAGATTTTTCCAAAAAAGAAGATGTTGTGATTTTAAGATTTGTCGGGTAGGGGGCAGGAAGAAAAATGTATAAAAAAATTGACCAAACAGAAGGCTACGCGCGAATTAATTGTAATCGGTTCAGTTTCTCACATCTCTCTTTATTCCTCTTTTTTTGTCATGGTTTCTGTTTCTTTCATTATTTCTTCCCTACTTCATGAGATTATGCAAGGTTACGCGTGAATTAATTGTAATCGATTTAGTTTCTCACATCTCTCTTTATTCCCCTTTTTTGTCATGATTTCTGTTTTTGTCATTTCTTCCCAACTTCGTGTAATTATGCATGCTTGAGAAATAGTTCATGATAATAGGTAGAGAGACAAGAAAAGAAATGGATCAAGAATTAAATATTATTATAAATTTTAGGAAAATGAATAAACACAATCTATGTAAATTGGGAACCCAACAATTTATATCAAAGAGAAAAATTAAATTCTAATGCTAATAGATTTTGCAAGATTAATCTAATTGATTTTAAAGTAATTTTATGTGTTTTTAGTTTTGTTACAAGTTTGGTGAATGACCTTTGATGATATTTTTTTGAAGTAGTGAATGAAGTAATGTTCTACTTCCCATAGGATTTGCTCTAACGATTAACTATGTTTGTCCCAAAGGGTTGTATGACTTACATACATAATATTAAAAGATTCGAGGATAAGGACATGTTTATTAATCAACTCCTCAAAACATTTAGACCTGGATCGATCGGTTCGATTCTTCTCAGACAATTACGACATATTTGAATCGATGGATACATTTGAAACACATATCTGACGCGGGCATAATAAGTTTACTGATTAAAAAAATTGTGATGTCGAACAACACAGGCTGCTAGGATTTTGAGTTTACAGTTTACATCGAACTTAGCCATGACAGTATTCACCTATTGATTGAAAAAAATACAAACCGGAAATTCACAAAAGCAACTATCCATATGAGAAAACCAAAGCTAGATTTCGTAAAAGATTACTTGAATTTGAACAAACATCTGAACAAAATATTGAAAAATCTTGATAGAAATTTATAGAGGATAATGCAACAAATCCAATGATAGATAAATGGTTAAAAAGGTCGAGTTAGATTCAGTCAAATTCGCTTAGTAGGTGGCAGGATCAAATCCCACCTTATGCATATTTTCTTGCTACTGGAAAAGACTTTGGATTTGGATTTGGAATGCAACAAATCCAATGATAGATAAATGGTTAAAGTTCTAGGTTTCTAGCAGTTCACATCTGTAGCGCGGTTGTTGTATCACCAAGGATGCATCACTATACTATACAACAATCATACTTCACCAAAGATAGAGTCGGATGTTTCGTCACCAACTTTTTGCAGGAAAGTAATTTCTTTTCATAATTTTTTAGGCAAGTTCAGAATGAGATGCATTTTTACACTTACTGTTTCAAAAATCATGTGGAGGTTGTGCGTTATGTGTTAGGTAACTTGACCATATTGATGCTTAGTGGGCCTCCAATTTCCTCCCCATGGAATATCGATTGTTACATCAGGAATGTAAATAAATGGTGCAACCAAATTTTAATAACAAGATTGAGGAAAAACTCGTGTTTTCGTCGAGAAACAGAATATCCAAGCTGGTGATATCGTTGTTTCTCATGAAATCCACTTCATTGCATTTTCAAGATGACTTCAGCCTGCCATGGCTACCGTTCACCAATTCGGGAGCTGGTCCAAGGTCTTATAGGTGGTGCTTGGAGTCGTGGAAGCCTTTTGGAGGGATTGCAGTAAATCTGGGAACCCATTTGATGCATCTGCGCAAGCATGGAAAACAGATAAATACCGCATTATATGCTTAGCAGAGTAAAAATGTCAAGGCTATGATCGATAGTGATCCTAGATATACCTGGAACTATGTGAGCTACCGAGATAAAGCCAACTACAGATGCTTAGACTGTAAACAGAAGAGGCGATTACCTAAGGAGTAGATGCAACAGTGGGAGTGAAAGATTAATCGAGAGAGGTTTATATAGTAGCCGGCCAAACTTTAAGATATCAAAAGCGCTTTGTGTAAACCAAATAATCTGTAATGCTGTAACCAAAATAATAATTGGGCAGATTGTATAAATCAAAGTTACACTCAAGTAATCAAGAACAGGATAATAAGAAACAACAAACCAATAAGCTTACACACCCCAATTATTTATTAAAATTTAAATAGAGAACATAAATGCATGTCAAGTGTTCCTAGTTTGTGAAACACATGCTGAAAAGGCTGAGACGAAATTTTTACACATGAACTAAATGTTGTGTAATACACGACTTTCAAGAGTAAATGTATGGTGTTATCTTTTTTTTCATTCTAACTATAATATTATATTATTGGTGTAAAGACATTCACGGCAACAATGTTCATGACAAAGAAGATGGATACTGATGTCTGTAGATGAGAACTTGAAAGAGTGAGTATGTCATGTTTTGATAGACATTGCAAGAGCGGGACAATTAGTATTCAAATGATTGTATCAATACAAAATAAAGAAACAATCTACAATGGCATCTAATGTTAAAATCAGATCTTACCTCTACAATGCAAAAAGATGATAACTGGTAAGGCCGGCAAATCTTAGTTTTGCTGGATTTTTATGATACATATGCAACATTTTTTTATTAATACCGCATTTTAAAAGAAAAAAAGCAAAGGTATTATAATATTTTACCTCAAAATGTGATTTTTCATCTTGATCTACCCCTCGACCTGCCTTCGGTCTGAACCTGCCTTGCGCACACCATGGAGATCAGGCAGGAACAATAAAAAGTGGTTGCTCTGGAACTGGAGCCACAATGCTTATCAGGCTATCATTCATTGTAAAAATCTGGATTAATTAGGAATTCCAAAATAAATACACACATACACAGTTGACATCAATTAAAGAATATGTTTTGGCATCTTAATACATGTTGCAATACCATCTGTATTATCAATGGGAATGGGCCAAGAATATATTCCTAATCAGTTTGATCAAACTAAGCATACATCATCGAAAAGATTTGTTTCTTAAAATAAAATATCTTATATCCAAACAACGGTATCGAATAGCATGCATAAGTTTCTGCAACTCACAATATTAATGATAAGGCAGAAGCAATAACAAAAAAAAAACAAATCAATTCAATATGGGACAAAGTATTTGAACTTACTTAAGGTAGATTCAGTAACCGAATGAACTCAATATAAGACATAATACTTGAACTTACATAAGGAAGAAAGTGACTGGGCGGTGAGATGTACCTTCAAATGAAACATATAGAGGACAAAAATGATTGGTGGTGAAGCGGAAGATGATGAGCTGCACATTATCGAGCGGGGTTAAGGACGACGAATC
>JAJJMB010009125.1:12476513-12519809 GCA_023531105.1 Papaver atlanticum | reverse complement strand
ACTTAATCCACAAGTTAAAAGGTGCAAATGGAAGGAAACAACCAACATATTTTTCAAAAAACTTGGTAAATACTCAATCTTATTAGGATGTAGAAAGGACACATCTCAACTTACTATATCTATTTAATTCCATCTTTTCAACTGCATCAAATTTGACAATTGCTTATATATAAGAAAAATGCCTAGTACTCCAGAACCCTAAAACAAACCAAATCAAGTCTATGTAAACCCAAATATAGATACTCAAGTACATTACAGTGGCCTAAATGTTATTGTAATTGGATTCACAAATTTACTCATACTGCATGAAATCCAATTTAAAAGAGAACATATTGATACTTATGTTTGAAGGTATGTCATATCATAGCACACACTATCTCGCTGGTGATCGAAGCGACTTTATGTCATGTCTGTTCTTCAATGATCTTGTTGCTATTCTGTAATCTAAACCGGAAGAAATCAATAAAGTTTCCTAATTAAATTTAACTGAAAAATGAAGAAAATTTATAAGTAGCCATTTTATGAAGAAAATAAGACATTTCATCTGTCGGCCATTTCTACCAACATTTCATAGAGCTTTAAAATATAGAATTGAAACATTCAAATAATATAATCTAGAATTGGGACCCCAAATACAGAATTAGAGAACTAACAGTCCTAGATTCGATAAAATTACACATTAATAAATTTATTCTTACCTAATCAAAAAAAATAAAAAATTATTCTTACCTAATATTTAAACTCCCATTGTTAAAAAAAATAATTCAATCAATTTTTCAATTGGAGATCATTTCTTTCACCAAATTACATTAAGCAATTTTTCCTCCTTCATGAAGAAAGCTGGGTTTGCTGATAACAGTAAATTTTCTTCAATCATTTTAACACGGGACGATTTTGGATAATTTCAAACTATCCCTAAAACCCTATTCAACTTCAAGTAAGGATGGGAAAACGAAGAGATAGGAAGAGGAAGACAAAAATGAATCGAGACCCGAGAGACCGATAAGGATTTGATAGACTTATTTTATTTTATTTATGTAGTTATGAATCACAATTTAACTTGATTTCATATCATTGATAAGTTTATCATTAGTTTTTAATAAACTTGACATTAATCTTGTCCTAAGTTAGATTACAAAACACAGTTTGGCTAAGTTAGCCTAGATAAAGAGCGGTCAAGATTTATCTTGGGAGAACATAAATCAATAGTTATGGTTTGCTCAATCCAAGATTTATATTATTAGTATCCTATTAAATTGTACTAATAAATATTCTATTGATAAGTATTCCAAAATAAATATTACATCAATTAATCTAACAGAGAAGGTGGTGGAGGCGGTGGCGATTATAGTGGTGGGTGTTGGTGACTGGTGGAGGGGAGACGTTAACGGTGGTGGTGGAAGAAATAGTGGTAGCGGGGCAAAAAAAGGTATCCTAAAGTAGAAAATTATGTAGTCACTCTTAATCAGTTTTTTTTCTTCTTTTTTTAATTATGTTTTAGTTTATGATTATTTTTTAATTTTTTTAGGTTATGGTTTGGTTTGCTCAATCCAGCAAGATTTATATTATTAGTATCCTATTAAATTTTACTAATAAATATTCTATTGATAAGTATTCCAAAATAAATGTTTCGTTAATTAATTTAATAGATATAATTCCATAAATAAATAATAAATTATTTGATATATGGTCATGTGTTCGGGTTAAAAACACATGACTGTTTTTATGTTTAATATATTATAACCAATTCAAGATATACATTCCTCTCTTTTAGATTGTTTGGTATATAATATACTAGAATATAACCCGTGCCGTAACGACACGGCTTAATAATAAGTAATTTCATATATTCTGATCTTAATTCGTCTTGTTCTTCTGTAGTTATTAAATAACATGGCGTTTTTTCTTTAATGTCATGTGTTTTAACCGAGTTTATTTTAACATTAAAACGATCAACCACGTTTTATGCTTTATAGTGTTACACGTTCTGTGGCGTTATGGGATTAACATAATATGTTATTGCTCTCCAAGACCCGCCACCACCACAAAATCTGATGATATATTTTTTTCTCCACCACCACCCAGTGGCAGAGCCAAGGGTTAACTAACCTAGCTCTGGCCCCCCTTCAAATTCCAATAACTACATAAAAAGATTTAATTTTACCATACAAATAGTAGTTTGCTCATCTATATTTAGGGTTTAGTCCACCGAAGTTTATGTGTTTCTTTTTTTTTTAAAAACGTAGCCCCCTCAATGTGAATTTCTGACTCTGCCACTGCCGCCCACCCCCTATTGTCGGACGTAATTCTAATTTTCAATCACAAACACCATTTATGAGGTTTAGAGTGAACAAAAGGTTGTCAATTAATTTGTTTCATTATTTTTTTTTTCTATGTAATATTCTCTTTTGTATTTAAATCAATTTTTATTTTAATATTAAAAAATCATGATTTATACGACATGGTACCAAAGATAGCTAGCTGGGGTACCATTTGGGTGATCCAACAACGATTATGAACATTTTGTCCTATATGATTTGATATTATCCTTGAAATATATGATATCTGCCTTTACCAATCGTGCTAAAAACAGTCAGCCACATCTTTCACAATACGATGTTTTCCGTGTTGTAACTACATAAAACTTATATTGTCCACCACTACTCACCAGCACCCACCGCCAGGGGTAGAACCAGGATTTTGAGAAAGGGGGAGCAAAAATTCTTAGCAAGTTGGATAAAGGTGCAAAATGGACTTTGTAACCCATTTTATGATAAAAAGACCAAAAATAACTACAATTGGGCTTGGCTTCACCCCTGACCACCACTAATATTTCCGCCTCCACTACTTTATAAGAACCGCCAACGCTTCCACCACCCACTACCATCACAAATGTCTATTGAAATTATTTTTATTTTTATCAAAATTGTTTATTAATGAAAATAAATATTTATATTAAATTAATTAAGGAACATTTATAATTAAAAAATTAATAATTTTTATTATGAGCAATTAGTGAAACACTAATTAATAAACAACTTTATAATCAGAAAAATTAATAGATCATTTATTATGAGCAATTAGTGAAATACTAATTAATAGTGAAACACTAATTAATAAAGCACTTATAATATTTAAGTTGAACAAACCACTACCATAGATTTATCTCCATCCTAAACAAATCTCGACCGCTCTTTATCTAGTCTAACTTAGCCAAACTGTATTTTGTATTCTAGACTAGAATATAACCCGTGCCGCAACGGCACGGCTCGATAGTAAGTAATCTTATATGTCCGATCTTGAATCGTGTCGTTCGTCAGCAGTTATTAAATAACATGACAATTGATTTTAGTAACTGTCACGTGTTTTAACTGAGTTTATTTTAACATTAAAACGATCAACCACGTTTTATACTTTATAATTTTACACGTTTTGTAGCGTTAAGGAATTAACATAGTATGTTATTGTTCATGAATATCCGTCACCACCAGAAAACCGTATGCTACCATTTTTTTCTCCACCATCACCCAGTGGCAGAGTCAAGGGTCGTCTAACCTGGCTCTAGCCCCCTTAAAATTCTAAACACATAAAATCTTTTAATTTTATCCTATAAATAGTACTTTGCCCTTCTATATTTAGGGTTTAGTTTACCATGGTTTACATGTTTCTTTTTATAAAAAGTAACCCCCACAATGTCAATTTCTGACTCCGTCACTGCCACCACCACTACCGCTACCCCGTGTAGGTGGTTGGACGTAATTCTAATTTTCAATCACAAACGCCGTGCATGAGGTTTTGATTGAATAAAAAGTCGTCAATTAATTTGTTTAATTATTTTTTTTTCCGTGCAATATTCTCTTTTATATTGCAATCAATTTATTTTAACATAAAAAAATCATGATCTATACTGTATGGTACCAACGATAACGATGGTACCATTTGGGTGATCCAACAACGATCATGAGCATTTTGTCCTATATAATTTGATATCATCCCTGGAATATATGATACCTTCCTTTATCAATCGTGCTAAAAACAGCCAACCGCATTTTTCACAATACGATGTTATCCGTGTTGTGACGACACAAAACTAATATTGTCCACCACTACTCACCAGCACCCGCCGACACTATTTCTTCCACCACCTCCATAGGGAAAGGAGCCAGTATTTTGAGAAAAGGGGAGCACAATTTTTGGCAAGTTGGATACAGGTGTAAAATTGGCATTGTTGCCCATTTTATGATAAAGAGACCAAATTTATTTACAATTGGGCTTGGCTTCGTCCCCTGACCACAACCAATGTTTCCACCTCCACCACCTTATAAGAACCGCCACCGCTTCCACCACCCACTATCTCCACAAATGTCTATTGATATTATTTATATTTTTATCAAAATTATTTATTAATGGAAATACAAATGTCTATTGATATTATTTATATTTTTGTCCTTGCGAAATATTTATAATTAAAAATTAATAATCATTTATTATGAGCATTTAGTGAAACATTAATTTGTAAAACACTTTATAATGAGAAAAATTAATAGATCATTTATATGAGCAATTAGTGAGGCACTAATTAACAAAGCACTTACAATAAAGCACTAATTTATAAAGCAATTAGTTGAACAAACCAATACCGTGGATGTATCTCCCTCCTAGACAAATATCGGCCGCTCTTTATCTAGCCTTACTTAGCCAAGCTTTGTTTTGTATTCTAGATAATCACATAAACACCGCAAACATTACAAACATACCTAAAAAGAAAAGTAATTCTTTTGCAGGAATATAAAATGTATCCAACTCATTTGAAAGTTAAATAATACACCACACAATATAAATTAAAAAAAAAACATAAATTCAAGGTTTACTTAAGTTAATTGATTAATTATTGGCAAAAAAAATTGCAGTAATAAACCAGATTCAAAAAATATTGAACATCTTATTCTTCATCAAAGATATTACAAAAATCAATTGGTCATAATTTATGATTCTTCGAATTTTGATGGATTTTTAAGGAGATATGAGAAATTTATTCAAAGAAAGGGAAAAACAAATCGACCGACATGACATGGAATGAGGGAATTCTCGAAGAAAAATCCAATGGCGGTCTAGACTGCCCTCTATCATCGGTATAGGTAACGAGCATATGGGCCCAACCACTTAATTCTCGAAAGAATCCCCGGAATCTAGTAATTTCCAAAATAAATCCTCCGTATGTTACGTAAACGAGGCTATGGAAGAAAAGACATAATTGCTCGGCGAACGTACGTGAATCTTAAGTTAAGGGTTATATTTTGTATCAGGGGAACAACAACAAGCAAATTTTTTTATGAAATCAAACTGGAGCATTTAGTCTTCAATCGAATTTGAGACGCCATTCTAACCGGCCTATTATTTTGAAAGGAAGGGAGTATTAGTTTTCGTCGGTGATACTTGTTTGAAACAAAAAAAATTTCTTTTTCGTTTTATCTGTGGCTGACGTATTTGAGCCATACTTGCATATCTTTATCTTTATACACTTGCATGACTCCATAAATGGATAAGAAACGAGGCTATATAAACTAGCATTTTCTTTCTATTATCCCTTTTTTCGAAATTTAACTTCAAATTTTGGAGGGATCTGATTGACGCTTTTATTACTTGGACACTAATACTTTAGCATGTCTTCTTCCTTAAAAAGAATCCGCACCCTTTTTCCCCACTAATCCCCACCTGGTCACTGCTATATCTGTAAGGGCCTATTCTTGATAAATTAAGAAACATTTTTTGGGACCATGTTTTTTTTTAAGGGGACTATGGTTTCGATTTTAGGAGGACATTTAGAAGTAAAGTGAAGCCACCCCTTATCCACATATTTTAATTAATAACCAAAATGGCCTTATATTATTGTTATTTTATTTTATTTTAAAAATTAAAAAGAAAATCAAATTTTTTTCTTTCAAAATTTCAAAATTTCAAAATTTCAAAATTTCATTTATTTTTTCTTTTTTTTAATCAGCTTTGGTTCGACAAGTACAAATTCGCAAGTATTTTCTCGCAAACCCTTTAGTGATATGCAAATTCGGAGGTATTTTCCCACAAATCCATTACTTTTAATTTGTTTTTGATTGAAAAAATCGATTAGAATTAGGTTTGAAATTTTAGTTACAGAGTATTGTTCGGTTAGGAGTAGTTTAAAAAAAACCTAGTTTTCTAACCGAACTCCCTGAAACAGAACACCAAGAACACGTCGGTTAGAACGAAAAATTTCCTTGCAAACCGAACTCATAGTTCGGTGCGTTCGCAATTTTTTTAGAATTTTTTTACTTAACCGAACTCCTATCTGAAAATACACTGAACAGGGTTCGGTTATATTCATAAAAATCTTTGTAAACCTAACTTTCAGTTCGGTGCGTTCACAAAAGTTTTAGAAATTCTTTACTTAACCGAACTCCTATCTAAAAAAACTTTTATATATTTTCTCTTAGCCGAACTTTGAGTTCGGTCCGTTCGCAATTTTTTTAGAAATTTTTTACTTAACCGAACTCCTATCTGAAAATACACTAAACAGGGTTCGGTTATATTCATAAAAATCTTTGCAAACCGAATTTTCAGTTCGGTGCGTTCGCAAAAGTTTTTACTTAACCGAACTCCTATCTAAAAAAACTTTTATATATTTTCTCTTAGCCGAATTTCAAGTTCGACTAGATTTATTATTTTCCCCCTAGCCGAACCACATACAAAAAAATACAAAAAAAAATAATTAAAAAAAGATATTTGAAAAATTTGAAAAAAAACAAAATTAAAAAAGAAATTAAAATTAAAATTAAAAAATTAATTAAATATTTATTTAATTAATAAAAAGGTAACTTAGTCATCTCCACCTTTTAGGTCACCCCTTATAATCATAGGGAAGGTGGCCTAATCAAATCATGGTCCCCTAAAAAAAGTCATGATCCCTAGAAAATCGTTCTAAATTAAAGCATTTGTCGAAATGCTGCAATCGAAATCGAAATGGTTTAGTGCAAACATAATGAGCGCTTTAGCCAAATTTTTGTTACCATCAGCCAAAACTATAATGGTGGGTTCTTTCCTTTCTTTTGTCTCGGTTGTGACAAATCTCAACCATTGACTTAAGGTAGGCCCCCCTATAATATGATGATGCCATTAGACTTTCACACCTTCCCTACCGCATATCACATTCCAGACTTTGGCGTCCGCTCATGCTCCCTATGTCTTTCTAGCTCTTGCGTATGTCATGAGATTCCTAACAACTCAAATCCAAATTTGGCCACCTTCGGTGCATGCACGTCAGCCATTTTTTTTAAGGAAAACTTGGGGATATACCCTAATATCGACTATCATTTTGGGAATATGTCACAGAATTCCAATTTCTGGGAATATGCCACAATATCGACTATCATCTTGGGGATATGTCCCAGAATTCCAGTTCTTGAAATCTGCCCCAAAGTAACGGTTTCTGTCAAGGAACCGTTAAATAGTCAATTATCGTAAATGTGTACGAACTTTCTCTCTAATTTCTTCGAGGTTTTTTCTGTCTAAATATGTTCCTGAACCTTGTAAAGGTGTTAGTATATAGTATATTTGTCTTTTAATTCGTATATGTAATTTTAAGTGTGTGCGAATGTTGACTACTTAATGATTTTTGATGGAATTATGGACAACTGGGACATATTCCCGAAAACTGGAATCTTGGGGCATATCCCCAAGATGACGGTAGATTTTGGGGCATATGCATTTTGCATTTTGAAGGAGAAAAAGTTATATGCATCGGAAATGAACGAAACATTCTATCTAAAGAAAAAAAATGAAGGAGACAAAAGACTTCAAGAGGCAAGAGCTGCCAATAAAGAAAATACCCTAGAGAACCGAAGACCCTCCCAAAACAATCCAATTGGTTAGTATCCATGAGATCCTCTAAAACAAAGCACAAAATTACTCATATTCATGAAAGTCCATTTTCACTCCAAAATAGAAGTGATGTTCTCTTACTACTCTAACCAATCTCCAGCATACAAGGATAGCGTACCAGACATTCTATGCAAGATATGCAACAGAAAGGAGGATGATGCAAGGCATATGTTCTTTCATTGTGAGCTAGCAAGAGGGGTCTGGATCTACTTTATTAGGGCTTTTAAATCATGATGGATTAATGAATCAATAATTTCAAAAATTTGAAGCTTGGAAGAATCACCCACTATCATGAGGGAATGCTCAGCTCTGGAAAGCACTGCAATTTGCAACCATTTAGTTGAAGGAAATTCTATAGGTTTCAACAGGAAAGATAAATCAAGTCCTGATATAACATTGGAGGTTAAGGCTAGCAATAGCATTGACATTGTATTATAATTCTTAGAGTAAAATTTATTTCCAGGATAATATTGAAACAAAGATAAAGAAGAAAAAAAATGAGAGGATAATATTTAAAACGCAAGATTAAAAGAAGAAGGAACAAGACACCTAACTTATAGTTGAAATGCTTTAGTTGTTGTCATAATTCTGGTATGAGCATATAAAAAGTAAATGTAATAATAGGATTACTATGTTTAGATGAAACATTAGTGGTTGTTTGTACCCAATCACTTACCTAAAGTTAGGAATATATGGTCATAATTCTTATCATCTAGTTAAAGATTGAAGGATTGATTTTTGTTTTTAGGGATGGCTACTGAGATGATTGTTGATTTTGAAGGCTGACGAGTAAGGTATGTGTTGATCTCAACCAATCATGTAATAGGTAAGTCGGCAATTGAGGTTTTTATTCTTCCTCCAAGGAAATGACCAATAATTTTAGTATCAAGAGTCTAGCTTCTAGCTTCACTGTGGCTGGGAAGGGAACCATTGAGATTTTGAAAGAGCTTTAGAGCTGCTGGTACCCATGCCCTGTTGAGGTATTTTGTACTTACCTCTAATGCTTTAAAGGTCCAGGGTAACAGATAAGAGTATCAGAAATCAGAACGTTAGAAAACCAAATTGGATTTGGAGATGAATAAGCAAGTGATGGAACAGTAGTCAACGGCCAGGTTGTGTGGTACACAGTATACTGCACAGGCATATACCCGAGCTTTTCAAATTACGCTTTAGTCTTTTTAGAGTTTGGGGTGAGCATTTTACCCGTAATCCGCGGATTTAATCGGGACCAACCGTATTTTTGCGGATGGATGCCCGGACCGTTCGCTAATAGATTGGACGCGGCTGAGATTTTTGAAATCCAACGGATTACGGATTGGATCCGGATGCAACTTGGAAAATCCGTTGGACATCCATATCCGTTAGATTATGGGCATTTATATAGTTTCTAGAAAATATATAGATAGTTTTGGAATTTTTAAAGTGTTTGCTTGGAATGTTGTCCATGACACTTCTATATTTATATACATATATAAAATGTGTAGGTTCTATAAGAAGTCATCTATATTGGCTTTATTTTTTCATTATAAATTTTAACTAACACAAATCCGTTGGATTATCCGCACCCAATCCGTTCATCCGTGCATCCATTGGATGCAAATCCGTTGGATGTTGGATTGGATGCGGATACCAAATTCGAAATCCGTAATGAATTGGATTGGATGCGGATGAGGTAAAAACAGGTCCATACTGGCCCATGCTCCCCCCTAATTGGAGGACTAAATTTTGTTTGAAGGAGTGTGTGGGCTTTAGAATGGTTAACAAAAATAATAGCTTATGCTAATGGTATTGGGAAACTTTGTGAGACAAACAAATGTTTTGTTCTCTGTAACTCTGTTAGTTATCGCGAAATTGCACCTTACTAAGTAATTTATATTCATCATTGATTCACAATTTTGACCAGCCTTTTAATCAGGGAATGTATAATTTACAAATTTTACATAGCTTTACTCCCAGACGCGCCTGTTATGTGATATGCAACCTGCTCTTTCCTCCGACTTGAAGATCCCTTGGGGAGGTGAATGTATTGCAAGCCTCTACCACTGACCTTTGCTCTGAATAGAGAGTTGTTTAAATGGGGAAAATGAAGCCCAAGAATACTTTGCAGATCATATGACTATAATTTGGAGTAGCACATACGATAAACTTCATATCTAAAGCTCTTTGATGCACCCAGGACCAACAATATTAGTCATTCTGACCCTTACACATCTAATGTACTAGTAACTAGCTAGTCCCAAATAGGGGATGTTACACGAGGGAAATGGATAAAAACATCGCTAGACACACATGGGTGGGCAGACTTAGCAAGAACTTCCATACATGCACACGTAATTTAATAAAAATCAGCCAAATTTGAAAGATTTACTGATTACGCATTACAGAAGTAGTCAAACTTTAGATTTGGTGTAGAATACGTGCTGGAAAGTATATTCGAAGCAACAATTGTATTAGCAGCTTCGGTATAATGAGTTCCATCCCAACTTATAAATTTGGCCCCCTCTTCACAAACGCCGCATTTTGGATGACCGCATATGTAGCTAGCATTGTAGTTATAAGGGCTCCCACCATGTCCACAGCATGCCATTAAGGGACTCTTGAAACCTGATTATTAATAAGAAACCTAGTTGGATAGAAGAAGTACAGATAATAACATATAAACACACAAACTGCAACCGCAATGATTCATATTTTTTGCAAGATTTCAGAAAACTTACCATATTTGTTAGCATTGACAATGAGATCATACTTAAGCTTGTATATATCAACATAAACAATCGTTGTTCCCTTCAGTTCTGTTCTTAATTCTGCACAAAGTGCAAGCAGTCCATCATTATAAACTTTAGCAGCATCGTTGTAAGTTCGAATACATCCATGTCGATCTAAAACTTTGATTTTCTCGCGAACGGATGTAAGCATTTGAGGTAGACATCCCAATGGTCCGGTGTTGTGGATCCAAAAATTCTTCCCACCTTCATCATATATAGTCTACAGCAAACCAAACAAAAGACCATCATGATATACCTTTCGACAGATTTGGAACTAGAAACGAGAAGATAAGTTTTGAACTTACTTTAACAGCATCCTTGATCTCTGCGAGCATCTCGGGGATTTTTTTAACAACTCGAGCATAAGAAACATTTTTACGGAAGGTATCGGCAAGATCATTCTGTCCAATGTCAATATAATAAAGTGCGTTTTTGAATCCTTCTTCATCGATAACTTTTCGTGAACCTAAAATGAGACAACCATAGCATTTATCCAGTTGACCATTTACATAGTATAGAGAAAGGGGATTAAAATGAACACTTGCAATGTACCTTTGGTAGTGGCTAATTGAAAAGAGTGATTCTTGAAGTGTTGGAATTGCATGATTTGGATGTTCAAGGCAAACGGAACGGATTTCGGTAGAGTTGATGATCCTACAACAGCAAAATTAGCACCATTTGCAAAATCCGATCCTCTCATTGAATCCAGATATGGACTCAAATATTCCGTATTCAAACTTTCACCTACAAATATATTTGACAGCACCCAGTAATTATGTTGTGTAACAATTTGTCACGGCATTAAAAACCTAATAAATAAAATAAAATTAGGACTCTTCAGTAGTTTCACTCACCATATATACAAGGGAACAACAAAATGATAATTTTCTTGAATTTATATATGACACTGGTCTCTTAGAGGTACCGTAGCCTGTTAAGTCCGTGACCAACTGACCATGATTGCACCAGATTCAGCATAAAGAAACAGACACTGCCAGGATTGTGTGTGATCCAATGACCCAATTATAGACTCATATACCCAATTCTAGGCCACAAAATGATGCTTCACAGGTCTACCAGGCAACATATAAAGTAAGGGCCGGGCACATTCCTGTGCTGTGGATGTGGTACTCATGCAATCACTACACTTCATCTCTTTTTGGATGGAATACAACATTACATTACTTGAATTTCCTAGGACAACATTATTCATGAAAAGGGTCCCACCAAGTACCTAGCTAAATTATTCATCCAACAGGCAACATAAGATGTGAGATCATTTGACTACTCAAGATTTCAAATTTCAAATTTCGAATATATCAGTCCTTTTCCTTTAATTCTAGACCGAGATTTTGTAAAAATGACTTACTGCAAAATTTCAAAGTTTAACATCAGAAACAAAAAAAACAAAAATTAAAAAAATCATTTTTTGAGCCAAAACAGTACTTTTTGTATTATTTTTATTTTTTAGATTTTAACCCAAACCATAAAACATTAACATTACTTACTAAACATACACCATAGGAGATTATCGTGTACGCCACGCAGGATAACAAAATCTAATCTAAACAATGTTCTTCTAGAATGTAAGAAAATCTAATAAAATATATAAAATAAATAAAAAATATCTTAATTTAATCAGAAGAAAAAAAAATCAGAAAATAAAAAATGAACTTACATAGAAGATCAATAATCAAACGTCCATCAGATAAACGACCAGTTGATGAACGGAAAAAAGAACGACCATTCGGTAAATTAACATTGAACCCGAGTCCAGCAACAAGTCCACCCGTATCCGTATTTGAATCTCCAAAAGTAAATATTACCGGATTTCTCTTGCTACAAACATTAACCTTCTGTTGTAATTTTGATGATGATGAAGAAGATAATAGAACTGAAATAATTACTAGCATCAACATTCCAGTGAAAGAGCCCGGATGTTGATGTAGAAAACCCATTTCTCGGATTTTTTAGATTTTTCTCTACTTTCTCATTCTCTCTATCTTCTTCTTCTCTTTATTGTGGTTTTTGAAATGGAAAGATGGAAGATGACAACAGTAAAGTTGTTGTTGGATGCAAATAACAGTCCATCAAAACTTTTTCTCTTGTACACGTGGGATAATGTTGGGATGGTAGTGAATGTAGGGCCATTGTTTTGTTTCAAATGGCTGCAGTATCACCCATTTTTAAGACATTTTAACCATATTTCTCGGGGTATTTGTTTGGTCAATCTTCCCCTCTTTGACTTTGATTATTTTTGAGCAGCCGTTATAGATAATACTCCGTAGTAGTTTTGTAGCAGCTGGACACTTGAGAAATTGCAGAAAATGGTGATGGCTTGTAACTTGTGTCATATCAGTTTGGGTAAGAATGTTCATAATGGACTCGTTTAAGCATTTTCGATAGTAAGCCGTTGTGTCATGGCCGAAAAATTGATGAATTGCTTATTCTCAAAAGAAAAAAAGAAAGAATTTTTTTTTTGATGGAAGTGGGATACTTTGCAGTATGGGGCACGTGATGGCTCAGGCCAAAGCTGAAAAACAATGATGGGTGTTGTGAACTAGAGCGGCATTATTGATTACTTATGGAGATGTTAGTGGTCACTTTATATATGTAACCAGATATAGGGGCGAAAGGAATTATCAGAGGGGCTGAACCATGATAATAATGTCCCTCTACTTGGTTAGGGGTGTCCTATTGGTAATGTAAATTGACTAGATTATCCTTTTATTTTTAAATGGATTAATTTATCCTTTTTTATTTAAAAAACTGAATTGTCCTTCCCTATTTTTAAACCTAATGAATCAGAAGAAAACCAAATCAGTTTTAGATGAAAATTGAAATTCAAATTTCTAGGTTTATGTGAGTAACGGTTGATTCTAACTTAATTACGAACCGTAACTGGAGATTTTGATGTTGTTACGGTTGGTAATAGTTTAATTACCAACCGTATGTTCTTATATCTGAGAATTTTCTTCAGTTACGTTTTTTTTTCCAACCGTAAGTGAACTTATGGTTGATGTCGATACCAGAATTACGAACCGTAAATAACCCTGGAACCCAGAGTTCAGAAAGGCCACCAATTACGGTTCATAACTAAAATTCGAGATGAACGGTAAATATTGTTACAATTGGTAACCATTTTAGTTTACGAACCATAACTTCTCGAGCATTTGGTTACCAACCGTAACTGGTTTTACGATTGGGTTTTCCCCAAATTTAACCAGTTACGGTTGGTAGTTCATCTTTTACGAACCGTAACTAAGATTTACGGTTGGTTACGAGCAAAATTCCAACCGTAATTAGCTATGAAAATGTAAAAATATTGATTTTTTTACGTACTTTAGATAATTTTGAGCAACAAAAAGCTAGTTGGGACTAATTTAGAAGTATACCTGGTCATTTTCAGGCACTGATTCTTCACTTTGTTGGTTAATTTCTTCAATTGATTGAGATTGACCTTCACTTTGGGTTAAAACATCTCTACCATCTAACAAATACTCCATATCCGGATCTCCATCAAGAGGTATGTAGTATTTGTTTTCTCTATCATATATAGATTCACCCATCTCAAATTTGTCACTGGAATCACTTATTTTGGTTGAGTGAATCAAAATCTAGGGTTTCACAAATATCACAAAAGTTTTTCTTTTCTTCTCCTCTAAACTTTTTTTTTTTACTCTAAAATCTGACTTTGTTTTGATTTAGAGTTAATTGAAGTGAAACTTAATCATTAACACTAAACCAGATTATCAACACTAAACTATGTAAGGGTTAATTAGTCATTTTCAGTTTTTTTTTGGATAAGGGGCACTTGAAATTACCATGTAATGACCCTTTTTGTCCTATCAAGTTTAACCTCTCTAATAATTCCTTCCGCCCATATAACAGGTTAATTATATATGTAACAGTTATGGTGTGAAACGTGCGCGCTCGCCCAGGCGCTAAAGGCACACAGGGCGAGTTAGAGCATCCTAATTTTCTGCTGGTTTATAGGACAACGCCTTAGTCAGGCAAGTTCGGCGAGTTTGGCGGCTCGTGGAAATTTTAGGCGACTAATGCAACTTGTTTGTTGTGTGGTACTCATAAGGAGACTAATGCTCACTTATTTTTGCATTGGCAAAACAACTTGAGGTATGGTCGTATTTTATAAATAGTTTTGGAATTCGATGGGTTTTGCAAGTGACATTAGGGGAGTGGAAAAACAAGAAAGCAAATAAGAGGCTTAAACGTTTGTGGGGGTATTTGCCGTTTGCCATTTGGTGGAGCATGTGGAAGGAAAGAAATAATAGGTTTTATAATAATTTGAGTAGACATACAAATCAGATTATCATAGAGGTCAAGTCCTTGTTATTCAATTGGGATGTTTTTATACACACATCCGTGTAACTTAATTTTGGTTTCTTTATCACTGTTTTATTATCATTGTTTTAGCGATTCAGAACCCTTTTCACTTAATTTTGCTGTTTGCCGTTAATTTTTTTCCTTCCAGGCAACCAATAAAGCGAACAGTTCGTTTTTTTTCCCTTTTTTCTCTTCTCTTCTTATAGCCATTAATGGCAACTTGACGTATATTTTCTCGATCAAATATTCAATCAAAGATATTATAGAGATTTTACAGCTAATGGTAATCAAATATCACCTTGTTTAAGTAATCTTGAGTCGTTGTATCAATGGTAAGATTCTATGAGGTTTATCTAATATAAATTATTGCAAATGAATTTGGTGATGTACTCGGTACTCTCTTCTTTTCGGTAATCCACGTTGTATGTGCAATTTAAGATCATGCGGTTAATAAATCTTAGACAACCGTATCTTTACATGCCAATTTTTAAAATTAGTTAGACCACGGACTTAGATAAGTGTTTGTATCAAGACACCTACGAGTCGATTCAGTACCTCAAAAAAAATACTATGAACGCACTTCACAAAAGAAAATAAAAAAGGAAACTTTTTCTTCTTCTTTTTGGTACTGTTACACTATGTTGTATTAGGTGTTAAGTGAGGCGACAAGCCCTAAGCGCGACTAAGACGTACTAAAGTTGAATTTTAAACTTATATGGTAGATTTTAATACCTCCATATCGCAGACCCTTCAAATTCAAACAATCACCATTGAAATCATTGAGGTTTAGATCAGAACTGAAACGTAACCAACTTAAAGAAAAATAATAGTTGAACTTGCAAATTCTTATTTTATGTCAAGAGAGGTTTTTGATCTTGACAAGAAACAGAAATATATATCGATGTAAAAAAAAAGGTTGATGATACAATGCTTGTTAAAGGTTTGGTACTATTTAAAAAGAAAGTCGGTCTCCCTGATGGTGGTCCAACTCGTGGTGTGAAGGCCAAATGCAATTATATCCTTGGTAAAATTAAAGTTTTCGACACACTTTGATCAAGGATATCTTTAATCTTTATCCATATTGAAATTAAAGTTATCCTTATTTTTCGCGCTACAATTAAAAGAAGAATTTGAACTAGATAGATTTCGATCAAGGAATAGATTACGGGGATAGATCCAAAATGTTGTTAACATACAAGTGTAATTTATTTAATTATAAAACAATTATAATGCTGAAGTAAAATAAAAACATAAACAAGCAAGATTTTGTTAACGAGGAAAATTGCCTGACAAAAAAAATATGCGGGGCCTAGTTCAGTTTTGAATACTCTCGGAATTATGTCGCTACACAAGTGCCTACCCTCAACCTCGTGTAGTTGAGACCGAATAAAGTCTTTGATTAAGATCGATCAAGATCACAATTATTAAAATAGCCAATTTTGATTCCACAACTTATGTTTGTAAAATAAACAACTTGTCTATCTTCACAAACTTTATGTTTATCCAGGATAAACAATCAAGTTAATAAAATAATTACACCAAGATTAGAAACACAAAAGAATTTCAAGTCTTTAATCTTCTAAATCTTCAATAGTAACAACTTGCACTTGATTCCACTAATAATTTGTCTCACAAAAGGTCTGAGAATCTGTTAACGTTGGAAAATCAATAGTTCTATTTCACATATGTAGAATCACTTAAATGTGCAATAGTCAAATCTTCAAAGTCTTGAGTGGTCTTATATCAGAAGAGAATGAATGTAGAATAAACAAGAACTTATCTGGAAGATGACTATACAAGTTAGTTCAATAATAGGTAATAAAACAACAAAAGCTAAAAGCATACTCAGTTTTCCACCAATTGTATCACTAGAGCTTCTTGATCCCAAATAAGACTTACAACGGTTTCGTCCAAAACTGAATCGAACTTACTCGTCCACAGGATGTTGAAATCTTGTTTGACTAGTGCGGTTTCAACAACCTCAATTGACATGATTTTACCAATAAGACAAGCAGACCACTCATGCAGCAGCACTGAGTGCCTTAGATGAACCAACAACTTTCTTTATTTGTTTTAGATTAGAATATGTTGTGCTTGTTAATCTCAACTTATTGGTGATCCCTAAGACATAGTTAGCATAGCTAGAGGCTATGATGATTTTGAATGATTGAGAACTTTGTTTAGAGAATGCCCTCCGCCAATTATAATTAGTTAAAATAAAATGGAGGTTTCTTGTTAAAAATTCATTGAGGATAAGTATTGAGAATCTTGGTTTTTAGGAAATAAATAGGTTTGATTTTGAATTTTTGATTCGTTAACAAAGATAATTGCGGAATAGAAAGAAATCTCCTAAAAAAATTTAGGGGATGACAGGACTGATCATGGTGGAGAGCAAAATTTTGAATTATAGACGTTTGGAAGAATGGTTGGGTTGAATCGGATGAACTTGTGTTGTATTGTACGAATAATCAAAAATATGACAAAGATAATATACTTTCGACATACTTATTGGAACCACCATGGAAGTTATAGGTAGCAAAACTGGTAGATGCGGAAAAACTGCCAACAAGAAAGACATAGTGTAGACCAAAGACTATAACTAGTTGCTCTCCATAGAAACCAAAATAACCATAAAATTAGAACTCCATAAGTCTCAGCAAATAGTGGGAATTAATCATGAAGTAAAATTGTAAAATCATAAAGGGGAAGAACTAAGAGTGAATAACAGACTAAGAAATAAATTTTAGGTTAATTAAGATTTCAACATTGACAAGCAGAATCCGTAAACCAAAATACCAGTTGTTGAAGTTAAAACAAAATATTTAGATTTAATTTAATATATAAAAGAACATGAATATAAACGTCAAAGATTTCGAAAAGAGACAAGAATTAGAGCAAAATGATCAGAAACTAAAGAAAGCTGATATCAACTGACTCAATTTCGAGAAAAAACGACCAATACTCATTCAATTGAATCTATTAAAAATGAAGAAAAAAAAGCGTTGCATGCAATGCATTTTTAGGCCCAATAGTGAAAGTATAGAAGGGACTCCCTTTCGTCGTCCCGATTAACAGTCGTGCTACACTGGCCGCGAGTTGAATCCCGCGGTCTGTCCCGAGTCACAATGGGTGGGACCCCCCTCCCCGAACCATGATCTAGCAGGGGCTAGTCTTAAAGAAAGGGTCCCACACACTATGTAGGTCGGGATAAACCGCGAGTTTAGAATTTTCAAAAAATTAATTGAATGTGTAGGGACATGATAAATATTCACACTATCTTAGTGATGAAGAAAATGCTTGAAGAAAACACCAAAGAATAGATAATTAGGCCCCTGCATGAAATATTAGCATATAGTATATATATATTCCCCATATAGGTTTGCAACTTTGCATGTAATTTATAGTAATTAACATTAACAAACTTTCAATTCATTTTTTCAGATTTCACAAATTATTATAACAATATCATGTGTTAGAGCATTGCTCGGTCGAACTCACAAGTGTTGCTATCTCAAGCTTGTTGTCAAATTTAGTTGTCAAAACTATATCTTGATTTCTAATCTACAATTAGTTAAGTCTCGGATTAGGATATAAGTATGTAGTTGAGAATCGGACACCACTGCGAAGATCAACCAAAGCTTTTGGAAAACTTCTTCAACAAAAGGTAAGTGAAGACTGAACCACCTATTTCTCAAGTTATATTCATCATTCTATCTATGGGATGTTTTCGCATAACTAATTAGACTATTGCAAGAATATCAAGAATTTCAAGCCAAGTTTATCTTGGTAATTAGTTCTCGAAATATATGACTAAGCTTAGTGAACATTTGTTCATACTTGATGAATTTCAGTTAAGAACAATTTATTGTTCATAATCTAAATTGTGATTCAAGATCATTCGAAAATAGCCTGGAACAGTGATATATGTCATTGATGTTATTTTGGGAATGTTGATTTAGAGAGAAATATAGAACTACTGTAAACTTGGATACAGGACAGTATGCATACCAGTTTCACAAACTGGGAAATATGTTATAGGTTCGGAACCGTAGTACATGTACCCAGTACACGTACCGAAGTACCTATAGGTGGACAGTACACATACCCGATACCCATACCACAAAAAGTCCGTGAACTCGTGAACCTGGAATGGTACACATACCTACTATGCATACCGAAAAAGAACTGTTGGTTTTGAAACTGGTGTGGTATCCATACCGGTACACAGCCCAGAAAAGTTCTGTAAGTTCCGGAACATATATTTGTCTTAAGGGTACGCATACCCGGTACATGTACCATGACAAATATAGTCACGAACAAGGTTGAGTACATGTAGTTGCCCTGTCGGATATTTTCAGATGCACATAAAATTATTCATGTGAGATAATTAGCATTTGAATAAATCTCTAATAACACTATATAGACATGATTGATCACATTAAAACCTATGGTTGTGACTCAAACTCAAAGTCTTAAGTGTTATATGAAAATGATTAAGCTTATAGTTCAATCAGCTAGTTTCGGCTAACCGTCCATGAACAATGTCTTTATACACGGTTCGGTTATGGTTCATCCTAACCAGAGTGTATATCTTGATATGTCAATCACATTTCAAAGATTCGTCTAACGGTAGATATTGTTTGCTTGGTTCCAAAGATATCTTAGCTTAAACCTAAAGCAACCTATACTTTGAAAAGTCTATATAAGGGGAACCTCGAGCAACTGGGAGTCTGGGATCTTTGATTCCCAACACTGCTCTTTGTGTGTCCTAGCGTTAACTAGAGTCGCCCTCTTCGTAAAACCCTTCTAGGGTTTAGCGACTAAAAAGACTTCATAGGGATTCGTGAAGCCAAGTCCAACTATATTTTATCTTGATAGTTCATGTATCCTGATCTTGTTATTGTTGAGCTGCTCACTTGAACAAGATAGATAGAAATCGCAAAGTTCTCTTCGTCCCAGACTTTGTGATTCCACAGGTTTAATACTTGTGAGGTGAGTAATAATCTAGGCTGCTCTTCGGGAAGCATAAGTACGGATTTTGAGGTTAGCTTGACTTTGTCTATTGGTATCGATTTTCCAGTCTTACCTTGATCCATTGATCAAAAATAAAATCACACGTATAGGCTTATCTGTGGGAGGCGGATTGGTTTAACATCTTTAATTGAGTTGAAGCAACACTAAGATTGTAAAGGACATAAGCTAAGGGAATCATTTGCGCAGAGTCCTGCTGGGATTCAAGAGGCGTAAGAAGCACGACTGTAACTAAATTGATGTGAGGGTTTAATTTGGTCTCAACTACATTCCAGTCCGAAGTTAATTGGTAGTAGGCTAGTGTTTGTAGTGGTTTAATACAGTTTGGTGTTCAAATTTGGACTAGGTCCCGGGGTTTTCTGCACTTGCGGTTTCCTCGTTAACAAAATTTATGGTGTCTGTGTTATTTCTTTTTCACATTATATTGTTTATCTTTATAATTGAAATATCACAGGTTGTACGTAAATCAATCAAAGTATATATACATCCATCCTTGTTTATTGAATACGACTTGATTGATTCTTGGATATTGATTTTTGAGATCGTCCAAGAACTCTCACACGTAAATCAGGTTCACGGATTTGGTTCTGTCAACTTTCTGATTATGAAGAAAGAGATATAACTCTGAATATTATTCCTCGATTGAGATTCATTAAGTTGAACTCTCGGAATTGTATTTAGGTTTTGTACATACAGGTTTCCTAAGAAAAAGTTTGTGGCGTATTTTGGTACTCCCACGTTTTCAATTGTTATCAGAGCAGGCAAACACGGAAAACCTAATAAGTATGTGTTTGTAAACGATTAAACCTGTAACGTTGAGTCAAAGTATGGTTTTCAATTTACTAAGAAAAGACTTGTTGTACGCACTTCCCAGATTAAATACCGGCATGAGAAAGGAGGTGTCTCTATTTGACAATACATTTCTCTTGAATGTACAACCAAGTAGTTTAAAAAACCTTCTGAGAAGACAGGTGCCAACAGGTTCATTAACTGTCATGATAAAGCTGTTGTTAAAACTATCTGTGTTGTCAAGGACTTTAATCACGAAACATACTCTCATTCCTTTCTTCATGACAGAGTTAAACTTCTTGAAGAACTACTTCAATCAAAAGAACGAAGCATTTTTTTTTTCTTGCAAAAAGACTCGAGGAAAGTAATAAAATAGAAAAGCTCTTGAAAATAAAACTTAATGATTCAAGAGATGATCTATCATAAGCACTTTCAACAATTGAAGACTTGGAAAAGGAGTTATCTAGACTAAAACCACTGTGTGATCAAGTAAGAAAAAACTCATTGTGCTCGCCAGAGAAGTCTCAAGAAAGCACAAATATTCATATTGGAGAAATAGTTCCAAGTACCCTTAAAAGTATGTCCTGTACACAAAGGAAAAGTAATTCTGATCCCGTGAGATCTCATAAAACACTATTTCATTGTAAACAGGTTGGTCAGATGAAATCATGCAAAAATAGTCTTAAAAGAAAATTGTCTAGTATCAAACCTAGTTTTCACACGAAAAGTTTCTCAAAGGATTATTCACCTGTAACTGAAAGAGATAGGATTTTGGGATTACAAAAGTCCTTGCAGCAAATTATTAATTGTGTTGTAACTCTCAAATTATGTTGGAAAAGGAAAGATAACTTCAATTCGAAGAAAGCTTTCTCAGAAACACATAACTATACAGTTACGAACCTTCACATAAGAATTGATCACAAGATTTCTGATCTCAGAACGCATATTAATCGTTTAAGACGAGGCATTAAAAGAAAAAGAAAAAGGTTAAATACAGGTAAGAATTATACTTATCTATCTCTCAGTAGCTCACCTAAGAAAAACTGCGTAAAGATACAACAAGTATTAAACAAGAAAGTATACCAAAAAATCTTGTTGTTCATGATGGGCATTTGTTGGATGCTTATCATAACATAACTTGATTATGGCATACAATGCTTCCTCTTGTAAATTAAACGGAGAATGCACAACTTTCTCAAGAAAGAAAATTGTTTTCTTCTTGATGTATGATGTATCTTATTTTATGTAATTTCTTCTCTTGCGCAAAAATCTTGGTCCAAAACACTGTCGGTGGGTTTGTCCTTGATACTGTCACATCAAATGTATTGATGTGGATATCAACAAACTCTTGTGCTCTAAATCCCCATTTATCGAGCTAAGAACATTGTTGATATTGTGTCATATGACCTGTCCTGGAAATTAATTTGGTCACAAACTCGTGAACTCACGAACCCGTAACCGTGTGGGTACCTTGACCAATCCAAAGCCTGTAAAGTAATGAACTAGTACTCTTCAGAATATTATAGAAATGATATCTCTTCCTTCAGTTTTCTTGACCTAGAAACTGTGAAAAATATATATACTCAAGGTACGCCTACCTTCGAATTATATACATGTGTTGGAGTAACACGTGAAGGTTCACAAACCATGGATGCTTCTAAGATTTCAAACAGCACAAAGGAAGATCACAAGAAGATGGAGGATAATGGTTTTGCAGGGATTGTCGAGTTTTACAATAATCCTGTCACCATATCATGTTACTTTGCTCAAGAACAAGCAGGGTCAAGACCGGTTCAAATGTCAACTGATTTGTTTGGAAATCTCATGAGAGACTTTGGAGTTGTGTTCGATCAATTATCTTCATCTAAGAAGGATCTTGAACGTCTTAGAATTGAGTTGGGAAAAGCAATTGGTGATCTTGGTTCTCTCAAATCTCAAGTGGCTGACTACATATGAGTTTTAAGATTCTTTTTACTAGGAAACTTCTTGTAAGGATTTATCGTTGTGTTCGAGAATGATAACTAGGGTTTGGTATATCAAATATTATGATTACACAAGTTATTTCCAACGATTTTCATCTTGCATGCTTTTAGATTTATTTATTTAAATTCTAAAGTTTTTGGAAGATGAACTTGCAGTATGTAATCATTATTGGTTTAATTATTGCAAAGTCTGTTAGAGCACTGCTCGGTCGAACTCGCAAGCATTGCTATCTCAAGCTTGTTTGTCAAGTTTAGTTGTCAAAACTATAAGTCTTGATTTCTAGTCTACTTATAGCTATGTCTCGGACTAGGATAGACTGTGTAGTTAAGCTTTAGACTTCAAGGCATTCATCGATTGAAGACTAAGAACTACTAAGGGGAGCTTGTGAAACTTCATTAACAAAAGGTATGTAGAGACTTGAACTCATCTATCACTCAGAAGTCTATTTCTATTCTATCTCCTATTGAGACAAAATTCATATAGCTATATAGACTTTACTTTATACACATTTGATATTTCGAGTTGAGTTTAACTCGCTTACATATTTCTAAAAATATGTGTTGGTAAGCTTTCGCTTTAACCAAGGTCATCTTTTATTCTTGACGAAAGTCAAAAGATGATCATGTGAAAATCGCCTGGTAACATCTTACATGATTTGTGTGAGACAGTCGTTTGATGTAGACTCGAAATATTTTGTATTGATCATTTGAAAATTGCTTTGAAGCTAATAGTTTGTGTGAGACAACTATTCTCGTCTTCTAAGAATGTTTAAATGATTGAAATGAGAGTTTAGAATAATTAACCTTTGATTGGATATAACACAGTATGCGTACTTGTATGCTAACTGTTGCAAGTGTATTCCAAATCCGGGAATTGAGTATGCATACCCGTATGCGTACTGATTCAACATTTGAAGTCCAGGAACTATAGTATGCATACCCGTATACGTACTGGTTTCAACTGAGTTCGGTAATGAACGACAATATACGTACCCGTTTGCATATAGGCGAACAAGACCAGGTCCAGGAACTTAGGTATGCGTACCCGTTTGCATGCTTGAGTGGGTTAAGTTCTAAAATCGGTTATACTCATGAAAAATACATTTATATAATAAGGAATGCAATCTTTGCAAACCGTGGATATAATGTTCATGAATTGATTCGAGTGAATCAAAACCGATTTTGCTTCAATTGTGTCTTGTATACTTCTATGAGAATATAAACAATTGAAAAACTCTAGAACTAGTTTCATTTGAGTCATTTGAACTAGTTGTGATTAAGATGAACAAGGTTGATATGAAAGTGTTCATATGGCTAACTTCGGTTAATCATTGTTGAGCCAACCAAGTGTACACGTTTAGGTACGGTTACCCATATCTAAATATAGGTACATTTCATTTGTGTGTAACAAGCTAAGTTCACTCTAACGGTTGAAAGATATTAGCTTGAATCTAATCAGGTTTTCATCCAACGGTGAATATTGAATGCTTTGTTACCAAGGTAACATTGATTGCAAAACCTGATTTGAAGATTATATAAGGGAGAACTCTAGCAACTGGGAAACCTAATCCCCACACTTCCTGTGTGATACTAGTTGCGACTAGAGTCGATTCTCCTTTAATCTAGGTTTTTCTAAAACCATTATAGGTTAACGACTTAAAGACTTCATTGGGATTCTGAAGCCAGACCCAGCTATTTTCTCTGTAGTTGCGTGTTCTGATCTTACTTTGTTCTATCGTATTGAGTACTATCTTCTCTAAGATTTGCTCAAGATTTAATCTCCGATAGGTAAGATAAAAAGTAATCACAAAGCTCTTCGTCTCATTCTTTGTGATTCCACAATATCTTGTTCCGCTAACATACAGTTAAGATTATTGTGAGGTGATTGATATTACTAGGTTATTCTTCGGGAATATAAGTTCGATGTATCAATTGGTCCTATTCACCTTGATTTATCAAAAGGCGGAACAAAAACTCATAGGTATTTCCGTGAAGACAGATTTATCTATTCAATAGACTTTTTTGTGTGAGACAGATTTGTTTATCAAGTCTTCAACTTTGGGTCGTAGCAACTCTTAGTTATGGGTGAGATCAGCTAAGTAAATCAAGTGCGTAGAGTCCTGCTGGGATTCAGAGGCGTAAGGAATGTGACTGTACCTTAATCAGTGTGAGATTGGTTAGGGCTCAACTACATTCCAGTCTGAAGTTAACTTGTAGTAGGCTAGAGTCTGTAGCGGCTTAATACAGTGTGGTGTTCAAATCTAGACTAGGTCCCGGGGTTTTTCTGCATTTGCGGTTTCATCGTTAACAAAATTTTTGGTGTCTGTGTTATTTCTTTTCTGCAGTATATTTTCTATATAATTGAAATATCACTGGTTGTGCGTAGTTAAATCAATTAGATAATCCAACCTTTGGTTGTTGATATCAATTGATTGACACTTGAACATTGGTCTTTGGTACCGTTCAAGTTGTTTCTCATAATAGTCAGGCTCGCGGATTTCTATCTGTTTGATTTACTGATTACATTGAGAAATAGAGATACAACTCTTGGATGTATTTTCCTTGATTGAGTCTGACTTTCTAGTTGATTCTCTTGGAAATATATTGGAGTTAGTCCATACAGATTTCCGAAATGAAATATTGGGTGTGGTTGTTAGACCCCCGCTTTTTCAATTGGTATCAGAGCAGGCAAACACGTTTAAGACCTTATAAGTCTGTGTTTGTAGCAATCTGACTCTATGGAAAGTATTGCTATCTCAAAAAACGCATTACCAGTTCAGAAACGTTTTGAATTGGTTCAAAGCTCCGCTTCTCCTGAGATATCTTTCTCATCCTCTTCACTATCGAAAACTGTGTTTAACTAGGAAACACGCCTAGATGAACAGTTGGATGATTTTTCAGATGAAAGTGATTCAGACGATGGATACGATGTTGATGAGGAAGTCTCTCAATACATCAAGCTCTTTGACCATCTCATAAAGAATAAGAAGTCAACATCTTGCTTGGCTGAGTTTCTGACTCCTCTCTGTCTAGAAAACAAGAAAATGAGAAAGCTCTTTAAAGGTTACGATTGTGGATATAATCTCTTACAATCCCTTCTTAAAGACCGAGAAGAAGATGTGCGTTCAAAGAATTCTGAATGTGAAAATCTTCGTCGAAATCTCTTTAAGTTGAAAGAAGAACTTGCTTAATCTGAAGCAAGATATTACTCTCAACAAAATAGTTTTGGTGATAGAGAAAACGTTTTTATCGCTAAAGAAAATTTTTTAGAGACTGACCTAAATGCTGCTCTTGAAAAGGTCAAATCACTGGAAGAGAACTTGAAAAAGTTCAATGCTAGCTCGACAAAATTATCCACTATGCTGGGAGCATGTAAAAAACATCGTGACACACGAGGTTTGGGCTATGAAGGAATAGACGCTTCAAGCTGTGGTATGATCAATTTTGTCTGTGCTAATGGAAATCTCCAGCAAAAGAATTCCGCTGATAGCAAAAGTGAAATTTTACCTTCGGCGGCAGAAGTTTTAACAAACAACGGTTGTCTCCCTCTTAAAACAGGTCATATGAGAAAAGTTAATAACTCTCCGTACAGATGTTATTATTGAGGAAACAAAGGTCATCTTGAGAGGAGATGTCGTTTTCGCTTGCGGAATGAAAAACTTCATAACATTCTTATCTGGATGTCTAAGGAAGTATCTCGTATTACTGGTCTTAATTGACCAACTCTCAGACAAGAAAAGTGTTGTGATGAGCCAAGTCTTGCCTGTAAAAATAACACAAAGCTTTTCTACAATTGTAAAAAGAATTGTGTTATATGGACAAATGACTACCTTGTTGATCCAATGAGTAAGGAAAATTCTTCAAACTCTTCTTCCATGACTAAAGGAAGTGCTGGATCAAAAGAGTCAATCATTCCTGAATACATTCATATCAATAATCGTGTTTCGGAACTCAAGACCAGTATAAATATACTCAAGCGTAGCATTAAGAAGGCAAGGAAGGCAGCAACTTCAGGTATCTATTGTCCTCCTCTTATTAATTCTCTTGAGACTAATTCTATTGATCTTCCTGATGATTTTCATGAAAGAAAAAGGGAAAATGTCAATACCCTTGATGAGCTATATGCTCGTCAAACTACAACTTGACTGCTTACAAATGTGCGTCCTCTTTGAGACCGTGTGAGGATGCACATAATTCTCAAGAAGCTATCTTCTTCTTGACAAAGTGGTCTTTGTTGTATATGTTCTTTGTTTGTTTTTAAATAAATTGATCATCTTATTGTTGAGTACTGCTCCGGTTAATTATTACACTATGTAATATAAATGATCGATAATTCTTGAGAAAATTCTCTTTGTTGTTCCTTTTGAAGAACTTCGTCTTGTTTTTCCTTAATGATAGTTAATTTGTTGACTTTCAACAGTTGCCTTGTGCTCTATTTCTGAGCTAAGACTCTCTGTCAGATGTTTAGAACTTGTTTTTGATCTCTTTCAAAACATACTTCTAAAAATAGGCTCCATTGGTTCCTTGGTTTTGAATTTGGTTCATAACCACGAATGTGCGTGCACCCGACCCATTACCGAACGTAAACGAGTAACCCTAGGGTTTCCCTATGAAAAATTTCGTATATATATATATATCATGGATTCCTTCCTCTGATATATGCTCGTTCCGTAATGTCAAGATTACTCTTGTGATATCATGGTGTGCATAATAGATGGATGCAAAAAGGAAGACAAAGTTGAAGTTGACAAAGTTATTGAGTTTCACGAGAACCCTCTTTTCATAACCTGCTATCATGCAGTTGATCATGAAAACGATCTTCCAGTTCATATGTCATCTCAATTGGTTGGAAATCTTCTTAGAGATTTTGAGGTTGTTCGTGGTCAACTTGAAACTGCAACAAAGAATCTTGAGTTTCTGAAGATTGAACTGAAGAAAGCAACTGATGAACTTGTTCTTGTTCGATCCCTGGTTATTGATTATTTCTAAGTCTTTTCAGTTCTGTTTTTAGATGTTAATTTTTATTTTGTCTAGGAAACTTCTTATGAGAATTTATTCTTGTGTTTTAAGAAGGATAACTAGGGTTTGAAATAGCAAATATTGTGATTACACATAGCTATTGCCAACGATTTTCATCTTGCAATGTTTTTAGATTTATTTATTTAAATTCTAAAGTTTATTTGGAAGATGATTTTGCAATATTAATCTTTATTGGTTTTATATATTGAAAATAATGTTATGGGATATGTGTGTTTACGTCCGTGAACTATGATTGTCCCATATATGTCAAAAGTTTAGTCTATTATGTCATTATGCAAATATTGATGGAAAATAGAATGAACTTTTGATGTCAAAGATTAAGTCTATGGTATCATTATGCAAATATTGATGAAAATAGAATGAATCTTTGAATATTCCGCAGTATTGATCTTTCCCTGATCCACTTCTATGTGAAAATACTGTACGGCTCCGTAAGTTTTCTTATGTTGAGCATTTCCGATTAAATTAATCATTGAGGTTCCTTTGTGGTTAATTTAATTAAGTTTTCTGGATACAAATTCATGTTTCATGTGATTTGTTAATGTCCAAATAAATCCTTTTTTTCTTGTAAAAGTAAGGTCGCTCTTGTTGTTCTTTCGGGAATGACATTTTATGGGGGAGAGTTCTTAATTGAACTTGCGCTTAATTGCCAAATCTTTGTGGGGAGTGCGGTTGTGGAATATTGTAGGAGTTATCTTCTATCTTTATAAACTCCTTGATGAATACACTAAGTTTCGACTATGTGAAATCATCGAAACAAAGTTGATATGTTCTCTTTTAGTCATGAAGTATCTCTTTGAGAATTTCATTATGATCCCGCTAGTTTTCGTACCTTTGCCAATTTATATTGACAAAAATTAGGAGAATTATTGTGTAGTTCATACTACAAATACATATGGTTTACGGATCATTATGTAAGGGGGAGTGGTTTTCATTGTGAGATGAAGTATTGACTTAGGGGGAGTGATACATATCACCGTAGTATTATTGTCAAAGTTATGATACAATTGAACTTTGATTCTGTGTAATAATACTATGACACTGTATCACAATATGAAAACATCTTGTTATTATATATTGTTATGGCTACGGATCTTCAACAACTATGATGCTGAGTTGAACACGTTCAGAATCACTGGAGTACTAGGAAGTGACAAATATTTTGAGTAATGTTGAAAAACCAAGGAAATCAAGCATTTGGATGAGAAGCTACAAAGTTTATTTATTTTGTAATCCATATGTATTGATAGTTTTGTCACTAAAATTGACAAAGGGGGAGATTGTTAGAGCACTGCTCGGTCGAACTCGCAAGCGTTGCTATCTCAAGCTTGTTTGTCAAGTTTAGTTGTCAAAACTATAAGTCTTGATTTCTAGTCTACTTATAGCTATGTCTCGGATTAGGATAGAATGTGTAGTTGAGCTTTAGACTTCACGACGTTCATCGATTGAAAATGAAGAACTACTAAGGGGATCTTGTGGAACTTCATCAACAAAAGGTATGTGGAGACTTGAACTCATCTATCACTTAGAAGTCTATTTCTATTCTATCTCATATTGAGACAAAAGTCGTGTAGCTATATAGACTTTACTTTATACACATTTGATATTTCGAGCTGAGTTTAATTCGCTTATATATTTCTCGAAATATGTGTTGGTAAGCTTTCGCTTTAACCAAGTTCATCTTTTATTCTTGACGAAAGTCAAAAGATAATCATGTGAACGACAATATGCATACCCGTTTACATACTGGCGAACAAGACCAGGTCCATGAACTTAGATATGCGTACCCGTTTGCATACTTGAGTGGGTTAAGTTCTAAAATCGGTTATACTCATGAAAAAATACATTATATAACAAGGAATGCAATCTTTGCAAACCGTGGCTATAATGTTCATGAATTGATTCGAGTGAATCAAAACCGATTTTGCTTCAATTGTGTCTTGTATACTTCTATGAGAATATAAACAATTGAAAAACTCTAGCACTAGTTTCATTTGAACTAGTTGTGATTAAAATGAACAAGGTTGATATGAAAGTGTTCATATGGCTAACTTCGGTTAATCATTGTTGATCCAACCAAGTGTACACGTTTAGGTACGGTTACCCATATCTAAATATAGGTACATTTCATTTGTGTGTAACAAGCTAAGTTCACTCTAACGGTTGAAAGATATTAGCTTGAATCTAATCAGGTTTTCATCTAACGCTGAATATTGAATGCTTTGTTACCAAGGTAACATTGATTGCAAACCCTGATTTGAAGACTATATAAGGGAGAACTCTAGCAACTGGGAAACCTAATCCCCACACCTCCTGTGTGATACTAGTTGCGACTAGAGTCGATTCTCCTTTAACCTAGGTTTTTCTAAAACCATTATAGGTTAACGACTTACTTCATTGGGATTTTGAAGCCAGACCCAACTATTTTCTCTGTAGTTGCGTGTTCTGATCTTACTTTTTTCTATCGTATTGAGTACTATCTTCTCTAAGATTTGCTCGAGATTTAATCTCCGATAGGTAAGATAAAAAGTAATCACAAAGCTCTTCGTCTCATTCTTTGTGATTCCACAATATCTTGTTCCGCTACCATACGGTTAAGATTATTGTGAGGTGATTGATATCAAGCATGATGAATTCGAGGAGTTTTTGAAGCTTTATTTTCTAATCCATATGTATTGATAGTTTTGTCACTAAAATTGACAAAGGGGAGATTGTTAGAGCATTGCTCGGTCGAACTCACAAGTGTTGCCATCTCAAGCTTGTTGTCAAATTTAGTTGTCAAAACTATATCTTGATTTCTAGTTTACAATTAGTTAAATCACGGATTAGGATAGAAGTATGTAGTTGAGAATCGGACATCAATGCGTTCTTCCGTTTGAAGTATAAGATCAACCGAAGCTTTTAGAGAACTTGTTCAACAAAAGGTAATTAAAGACTGAACCACCTATTTCTCAAGTTATATTCATCCTTCTATCTATGAGACGTTGTCGCATAACTAATTAGACTATTCCAAGCATATCAAGAATTTCGAGTCAAGTTTATCTTGGTAATTAGTTATCGAAATATATGACTAAGCTTAATGAACATTTGTTCATACTTAATGAATTTCTGTTAAGAACAATTTATTGTTCGTAATCTAAATCATGATTCAACATTATCATTCGAAAATAGCCAGGAACAGTGATATGTGTCATTGATGTTATTTGGGAATGTTTCGAATTGATTTAGAGAGAAATATAAAACTACTGTAAACCTAGATACAGGATAGTATGCATACCAGTTTCAAAAACTGGGAAATCGGTTATAGGTTCGGAACCGTAGTACATGTACCCATTACACATACCGGAGTAGCTATATGTCGATAGTGACTTAGTGGTACGCATACCAGGTATCCTTACCACAAAAAGTCTGTGAACTCGTGAACCTGGAATGGTACGTATACCTAGTATGCGTACTGTTGATACATGAAAATAATTAACCCTAAAAGGGGTAACCCCTTAGCCTACTAAGGGTTCCTCTTAAGAAGAAGGAACTTGGGGACTAGGTCCAACCCATGGGATAATGGACGGACCTAGTCCAAGAAGGAAAATCTTGAAATAGTTGGGCCTCATCCCAAGCAAGACGGGCCCTTTTCCTAGTTCCTTGATAACTTGGAAAAAAGGAAAATGGTAGTTTTGTAATATATTAGCTTTATGAGTGTTTATTCATAAGGAGGAGAGAAAGGATTATTATAAAAGGGAAAGAAAGGATACTTAAGAGATCACTCCGAACTGATCCATTCTCTCTATTCATCTCTAAGGGGTTGGGCTTGCTGTGGCTTGAACTAGCTTCTCCTATCTACGTTTTACCCTATCAACATTGCGACCGGAGAAGCTTAGTTTCTCGCCCAACAAGACCCGTCCGCCCAATTCTCACAATTTCACATTTCTCTTACCTCTTTCCTGCTTTCCGGGTCTCATATTCTGTCTTCCGAGCAGCTTTGTTCTTTCCGCTTATCTAGACGAGTCACACTAGCAGCCGCTTCATCCACTTCCGATTACATCCAACTACATCAACATCAACATCGCCCGTCTCTTCGCTTGTACATGAAACTGACTACCATCAACTCCGAGGAACAACATTCGATCGGCTAACTTATACAGCAAAGCTCTGCGCCAACCACCGCCGCTTCACCACATCAGCGCTGCTGAACTACATCAGCTTCGTCCGCTAAAACAAGGTGACTTCTTCTTCCTTCCTTTCAGATCAACCATCACTCCTTCTTTGCCCTTTCTGAGAAACAATAACCTTGGAGATTTATCAGTGATCAAACGAGTCTAGCTTGGTTCGAAGTGGAGAGATGGCGAGACTCATTATCAACAACCAAATTGGGGGATTCAACAACAAAACCCGATCGAACAGATGAGTTCAATCTACTTGTTATCGTCCACTCTAGTTACTAATTGCACCTTCTGATTTCGTTGCTTTAGAGAAATTATTTTTAGGGTTTCGAAGTCTTCAAATTTGCTTTCGATTAATGATACAATTCGAAAATCATAACTAATTTTGCAATTATTTAATGGTTCTAATCGTTTTGATATAAGAAATTTTGGGCTGGCCACTTATTTAAGTTCATCATAACTCTCTGATTCCTAGGTCCAATCTTAAAAATGGTATGAGATTTATAATTAGCCTGAAAGTTTTGATGTAATCAGAGTTCTTTGACGAAGATTCATTTGAAAATGGTTAAATTACAATTGTAGAAGTAGTAGGGTTTTGGGTTGGATTTACTTTCGATATCTGCTTGATTTGTTTCTATGGCTTATAGTTTTAATGAAAAATTGCCCTAGCTTTTAGTGTTTGTGCAGGATCAGTTTCAATGATTTATGGAGTTGAACCTCAACCATTGATGAAGTAGGCTGTTGCTTGGATTATCCTCGAGTTGCAGGCGATGAAGAGAATATGTTGTTGATTAGTGCAAAGAGACTTTGCTTGGATGATCTTTTTAATTGCGTTGCTCAAGACTTAGCCGTTTGATCTCATCCCCAATGGAAATGATGGCTCACATCTGAAGCTGAACCGGGTTCGATTTTAAGCTCATTTCAGGAGGTTTGTTGTCTGCTAATCAGTCACAGGAAACGGTGCAATTGACAGGGTCCAGAATCGAGTAGGGGAAGCTGATGTTTTTACAGGAAGTATGAGTTGTAGCAAGAGGTGGTGTTAGCCATGGAGTCTGGTTAGCGTTGAGGCTTGCAGTGGATGAAGTTATAGGCAGTGCAGAGCTGTGAATGAAATAAAGCTGGAACAGATGCTGAAGAATGTATGAGCAGCGGGATGAGGTTGCAGCTGGTGTTCTGTAGGTCAATTATAGATGACATTGGTGTTGCAGCTGGTATTGAAGGTCAGCTGAGTTGAGATGGAGTTGTTGCTGTGCAATTGAAGGATGTTGTTGCTGTTGGAGTTTGAACTAAGAAGTAACTGAGTCATTGCAGTTGAAGTTGGTATTGCAGGCAATTGCAGGAGCTGGTGCTGGTGCCGATTGGTGATTGCAGGTGCAGCTTGAGATGGTTGCCTGAGTAAGACCAATGGACAGAGAAGGAGGAAAGCTTTGATTGTTTCCAGTTCAGATGGAAACAATCAAAGATGAGATGCAGCTTAACCCCACGGTCAGCGCTACATCACCACATTGACATTGTTGAATTACACCAGACCACCACCGCCACTTATTTTCCTCTCTCTTGCTCCCTCCCCTTCACTTGCTCAATCAGTCAGCGGAGAAACAACTCGGTCCAAATAGCTTTATAATTACGGATTTGAAATCACGATATGATGGGTGAAGTTTGTTCCTAGTGGTACTGCCAATGGAGGAAAGAGACATTACCTGCCAATGATTAGTCGACCCGGACACCTCAACTCGTGGAGAACCATTCAACTGGCTTGGAAGAGATTAAGTCATCAGTATGGATACTTAGCTCAGAGCGGCCTCGAAACCTCCTTGTAATTGGCCATACATAAGCGTCAGAAGCAAATGTCCATCGAAAAGCTCGGCTATCGATCACCACCTCATCACCATCCGGAATGGATATTGAACACGAGCTGACGCACCTAGATTATTTGAAGGATAAGTATTACTTGATCTTTATTTGTATCTCCAGCACATCTTGTTAATTAAGTTATCTGTCACTGAGGACACATGAAATTTCTTTGATAAGTATGTGTGAATTTCATAATCTTTGCGAGTATCATTTTGCAAAGACTTGAGACAGATGCTTCTGCACCTTCTCGGTCAAGGCGCTTTCATAGCTTCTCTAGACGGAACAGTTCCAAAGCGTCTGATGCGCGCTATTGCTTCGAAGCTACAATCCTCAAGCTATAAGAAGTGGAAAGAAAAGACGTTGCATCGCTCGACTGCACCAAGTGCTATCCCCCCACTGTTGTCTGGCTCCAGGACAAGGAAGCGCTTTACCAGCTCTTTACGAAAGCGTGAAGATCAGTTGTGGGAGACACAAGATCGGTACATACTAGTAATATGGCATCATCCAGAAGCGACTACTACAACTCGGCTCTTCTCGTCGAATTGAATACCATAGCAACGGTACCCCCTTTATCTCTCTATCAAAATATAGCTTCAATCCGGCATAACTTAGGTTTGTATTAGCTTTGCTCAATAAATAGCAGCGGGGAATCTTTGGAATCCAAATTCCAGGATTTTTGTTTTTCTCCTAGTACAGGGCTTTTGTATCCGCTGATTTCTTGCTCTACCACTCGCCATTAATGATATGATTTATCGCATGATTACTGCCCGCTTTATCTTTAATGTATCTTAACGTTATAACATGATTATCGCCCGCCTGGCCTATGATTACGATCCCGCAATAAAGCATGACCATTAATACTATGGAACATATGCAGAGCATCTCATATAGCTGGTACATTATACATTGACGCGCATGAATTTTATTTGGTAACAGTTGATATAGAAGTCTGTTTGCTTGATTGTGTGAATTTACTCACTTTCTCATTACAGGATGATAGTTAGTTTGTATGTATGATGTTTGAATCATGATTACTACGACAGAATTTTTCTCACCTGCTCGGCTATGCTTAGCTATGTTCACATATCTGCCTGAACAGTATTAGAGTCGTATTTGTGACCTTGTTCGGCTACTACTATTTAGCGCAGTGTAGCAAGTGTGCTTTTCAAAGCAGCAATCAGTTCTGGGAATATTTGTCTTTTTTGTTTTCAGTGAGCAGCATATACTTAGAATTCAATCTTACTAATTTGACCAAGTATACATAGAATATCCGTGTCATCTTATATTGGACTTTAGAAACATAAATGTGATAACACCATGAATTGAGGATTGCCATGAGTACGGCCGAGTAATGAGAAAAGGTGGCCTCGAATGCACCATGAGAAATGAAAAAGGCTACGAGTACAGCCAATGAAATGAGTAATAGCCCCGAGTATGGCTAGGCTTTGAGCACGGCCAATGAAGTGCATATTAGCCCCGAGTATGGCTAGGCTTTGAGCACGGCCAATGAAGTGCATATTAGCCCCTAGTATGGCTAGGTTATGAGTACGACCCATGAAATGAATATTAGCCCCGAGTATGGCTAGGCTTGGCGCATGGCCAATGAAGTGCACAATAGCCCCGAATATGGCTAGATTAAATAAAAGCCCCGAGTATGGCTAGAACGAATAGAGCCCCAAGTATGGCTAGAATGAATGAAAACCCCGAGTATGGCTAGATTGAATAAAAGCCCCGAGTATGGCTAGGCTATGAGTACGGCCGATAAAATGAAAATAGTCGAGTGGTGAGATATGGTGGCCTTGAATGCACCATGAATTGAAAACAGCCATGAGTACGGCTGAGCTGATTAAAAAAAAAATCGAATGCGCCATGAGAAATGAAAAGGGTGGACCTGAATGTACCATGAAAAATGATAAATAAAATAATAATAAAAATAGATAGATAGCTCGAATGCGCCATGAGTTAAGTCAGCGCTGAGCGACGACACAATCTGGTCATGAGTAAGGCTATGAGATTGGCTAATTGCATAGTCTCCCACAATATTTGAAAATCATTTCAGATATGAGATATGATCAAGTATGAATGAGATTACTAGTAAAGTATTGGGACGAAGCGCCCACAACTTAGCTAAAGACTAGAGGCGCTATTTAGGTTATCACAAATTACATGATCACGCGTATAGTTAATTTGGCCGATCGAAACGTTTGCCTAAACCCATACATGGGAGGCGAGCAAGTTAAATACCAAACACTCTTCCGCCGACTTCACCAACATGGGCGCGTCAAGTAATCCCCCGTACTATCTAACCAAGCGACTATACAGACTCGTGCACAGGTAGAACACTAAGCACTCGTCCGCCTCATCCTTATAAAAAAAAAGGGGGGGGGGGGGAGGGTAAAAATATGAGCCGGACTGACCGATCATATCGGCCTACATATGTTCGAACGGTAAAAATATGTAAGTAGCCGCTGCTCTCGATAATAATGATAACGTCACTCAAGAAGCAAAGGAGAAGGTAGTACACGCTCCTATAAGCTTCCATCACAAGCCGATCGGCGTCTACCAATTGGGAATGTCAAAGCAAATTTTCACTATCAAAATGATCACATGCGAGATGGAGTAGGCTCATTAGATAATTGAGATGCTTCATTTCTAAAAATCAAGTAAACTCGGGTCATAATAACGAAATAATACTTTAACAAATGAAGTAATTGATCAAAGAATAATAATTACCATATGGTCGACATACACGTTAAAAAAATCAAATGCTCCTACCGATTATAAACAATTAGATTATACTTACACAATATGCACGAATAATCAAATTAGTCGAGTGCTCATGGTGAACACCGCTCACAAAATTGGCGCGTATGACAAACCTCCAGAGGATAATACTTGCACAACATAAGAATCCAACCAGTTAAGCGCTCATCCAGCCGCACATGGGAAACATCATCTATCCGCCCCTTGGATACCCAGCGGGCCTCATAAAAATTATTATTAATTCAAAAAAGAGAGGATCGAGGGGACTCGCCCAGAAATGTATCATCGCTGCTTACAAGAGTGCACCCAATGATCACACTTTCGCTTTAGCTAAGTAGTTTACAAAATCAATACACATTAAAGACGTGCAGGTTGAGGCATATACCTGCCAACCCTTTTGTCTAAAAAAAAAAAGAAAAAAAAAGGGAGCAACAAACTACTAATAACTTTTATTTTACACATAAACAAATATAGAAACCATATGCATCAGAGGCGCACAGACAATAAGCCATATATCATAGCTCTAATAATACTTAAATAAAATTTCGGAATCATATGCTTCGGAGGCGCGCAGGTTGCACTTATCCTCCCTCCACCTGAACACTTATTCTAGGAGGCGCCCAGGTTGCACTCATCCGCCCTCCACTTGAACACTTAAATAAAACTATCATACTGAGCATTCATCCACCCTATAATTTTCAAAAGATGGAGAGAGGGTGAAAACGACAAATTAATGAAACTTCGACACTTACCCAAAGAGAGGATTAACCGTCATGTTTACAGAACACAATACGTAATAGCTTAGCTAGCTAATTTCCACGAGCCCAGAGCAAACGAGGATCATAGGCAAATTTGATCGATTTAGGTCGCCTTCATCACGATTCAGAAATAGTGTGATAAAAATAAATTTCAGAGCTATGTATTTGTCATTTCACCCAGAGCTCATAACAAGCGAGAAACATAAAATTCCGCTAGCATAAGAAAGCCGAGTGTAAAAGCTAATGTAGGTCTAAAGGAAATAAGTAATTGATACGGTGCCCAGCGCATCGCTTTAAGACGTAAGGCGCTAAAGAAGCGCCTTAACATATCCTAAAGAGTAGGAGTCGATAGCTACACTGATCTCAAAGTCTATTGGTCATATGAGAGAGAACTAATCACAAACATGCCTATTATGTGAACAACCTTACCATTTTCATGAGACCATGAAGAACTTACATTTACACGCACCTGTTCTTTGTAAGAATATATGTCCGCTTGAGATAGCCGATCGATATGTAACCACTTGGATGTTGTAACTACAACCACTCTCTGTAAGCCGTCTTTTCATACATCGTGACTCTCATATAGTTGCGCCTCGTGTGGCATAGTCGCATATGCAAGTGCGTAAAGCATAATTTACCTGCCATAACTCAGAATCTGTTCGTTTGGGCACTCGAGGACTGCATTATAAAAATGTCAATATCTTCTCTATCGCCGGCGCCTTTATCACATATTATGCTAATAATACCCTGCGCCTACTAGGATGCAAACAGGAAACCCATTACTGACACACAATAATCTTATTGGAACACGACAAACATTGATTTGAATAATAGTCCTGGGAACTCGGAAGCGCGGGTATAAACCATTCATCGTGTTTTACCAACTTCTATGGATCTTGCCAACTGTTTCAGCGCGGAAGGACGCCTCCTCTTCTTTGAGACGGATAAGGGAGGCAAAGAACTGCCCCTTCTAATAACCTTCTGAGGATATTCGTCATCAGGAAGAAGCTCCCAACTCTTCTTTATCCTCCCCTTTCTCCGGAGCCTCGACTTTAACTCCGTCCAAAATTTGGAAGTTTAACGAATTTGTCTTGGATAGAATCAAATGATCTCGAAGATCCCTATCGCTCTTATTCATAGCTTGAAGATACAAAACTCAGAATAGCAGGTGTCGCCATGAATAGGCAAACCATTAAGCGCGACCACGTCTTCCAGCACTAAAGTCGCATCCCCTAAGCAAATAAAACATGTGAGGATCAATCATCCAACGAGCAAATAAGCGCACAAAACTGTCATGATCTCGCCGGACAGTTCTATACCAAGAGGCTGTTATGGCGTCCTCTATGCCCAAATAGTGGAGCATTTCCTTATGATCGGGGTTGGAGTATATGTAGTCCACCCAAAGCTCCCAAGCGGGTGGAGATTCAGTGCACGAGGGAAGTGCGATTGTCGGAAAAATATAGTCTCCTTGTGAGCTGCTAGGCGAGGTACCTCCTCTAAGGTGGCTATCGGGGACATATCCGCCTGGGGACGGATAAGCCAACCATCGGATGAGGATGTAGGGAACATGTGAGGGTTCAGCATGCACGGATGTGTCCATCTGAAAATTTCATCAGTTGCAACCATTAACTGACGAATCAACATGTGACTGTTGACCTGGCCTAATGTGACTGTTGACGAATCAACCTATGACCAGTCAACAGTCAGGGGATTAATGTTGATACATGAAAATAATTAACCCTAAAAGGGGGTAGCCCCTTAGCCTACTAAGGGTTCCTTTTAAGAAGAAGGAACTTGGGGACTAGGTCCAACCCATAGGATAATGGATGGACCTAGCCCAAGAAGGAAAATTTTGAAATAGTTGGGCCTCATCCCAAGCAAGATGGGCCCTTTTCCTAGTTCCTCGATAACTTGGAAAAAAGGAAAATGGTAGTTTTGTAATATATTAGCCTTATGAGTGTTTATTCATAAGGAGGAGAGGAAGGATTATTATAAAAGAGAAAGAAAGGATACTTAAGATATCATTCTGAACTGATCCATTCTCTCTATTCATCTCTAAGGGGTTGGGCTTGCTGTGGCTTGGACTAGCTTTTCCTATCCACGTTTTACCCTATCAACACATACCGAAAAAGAACTGTTTGTTTTGAAATTGGTATCCTTACCGGTACGCAAACCGGAAAAGTTCTATAAGTTCCGGAACTTATATTTTTCTTAAAGGTACACATACCCGGTACATGTACCATGACGAATATAGTCACAAACAAGGTTGAGTACACGTACTTGCCTTGTCGAATATTTTCAGATGCACATAAAATTATTTCTATGAGATAATTAGCATTTGAATAAATCTTTAAGAACACTATATAGACATGATTGATCACATTATAACCTATGGTTGTGACTCAAACTCAAAGTCTTAAGTGTTCAGTGGAAATGATTAAGCTAATAGTTCAATCGTCTAGGTTCGGCTGACCGTCCATGAACAATGTCTTTATACACGGTTCGGTTACGTTTCATCCTAACTAGAATGTATATCTTGATATGTCAATCACATTTAAAAGAATCATCTAACAATGGATATTGTTTGCTTGGTTCCAAAACTATCTTAGCTAAAACCTAAAACAACCTATACTTTGAAAAATCTATATAAGGGGAACCTCAAGCAACTGGGATCTTTGAATCCCGACACTGCTCTGTGTGTGTACTAGTTGTAAACTAGAGTCGTCATCTTCCTAAAACCCTTCTAGGATTTAGCGACTAAAAAGACTTCATAGGGATTCGTGAACCCAGGTCCGACTATCTTTTATCTTGATAGTTCGTGTATCCTGATCTTGTTCGATCGTTGAGCTCCTCACTTGAACAAGATAGATATAAATCGTAAAGTTCTCTTCTTCTCAGACTTTGTGATTCAATAGGTTTAATACTTGTGAGGTAAGTAATAATCTAGGCTGCTCTTCGGGAAGCATAAGTTCGTATTTTGAGGTTAGCTAGACTTTTTCTATTGCTATCGATTTCCAGTCTCACCTTGATCCATTGATCAAAAAGGAAATCACACGTATAGGCTTATCCGTGGGAGGCAGATTGGTTTAACATCTTCAATTGAGTTGAAGCAACTCTAAAACTGTAAAGGACGTCAGCTAAGGGAATCATTTGCGCATAGTCCTGCTGGGATTCAAGAGGCGTAAGGAGCGCGACTATAACTTAATTGCTGTGAGGGTTTAATTCGGTCTCAACTACATTCCAGTCCGAAGTTAATTGGTAGTAGGCTAGTGTCTGTAGCGGTTTTATACAGTTTGGTGTATCTTGACTAGGCCCCGGGGTTTTTCTGCACTTACGGTTTCCTCGTTAACAAAATTTCTAGTGTCTGTGTTATTTCTTTTTTTTGCATTATATTGTTTATCTTTATAATTGAAATATCACAGGTTGTACGTAAATCAATCAAAGTAGATACATCCATCCTTTTTTGTTGGATACGACTTGATTGATTCTTGGATATTGATTTCTGAGATCGTCCAAGAACTCTCACACGTAAATCAGGTTCACGGATTTGGTTTTGTCAACTTTCTGATTGTGAGAGAAAGAGATATAACTCTGAATATTATTCCTCGATTGAGATTCATTAAGTTGAACTCTCAGAATTGTATTTAGGTGTTGTCCATACATGTTGCCAAAGAAAAAGTTGGTGGTGTATTTTGGTACCCCACGTTTTCATCATGCTTCCCTAACTACTAATTAAACTAAACTAGATTACTGCAGCAGCTGTGGGGGTCCTACCAAGAAGGCTAAAAAAAGTTTTGCAGTTCATATTTTCGTTTAATATATTTACCACGAAATCCCAACTAATATGCCACGTTTATAAGCGTTCGTGATAGCCAGAAACATTCACAGAAATAAAATCAGTTTGCAACATTATTTCCATGGCAAACTGGCCCATGGAGCCTTTCTTCTTGGCCAGCGTTTTGACACGCGCATGACTCGTTTTTCTGGGTAAATTTTGATTCTCAAAATCCTTGATTAATAATCAAATTTCTTGAAATTTATTTCAGCTGATGTAAATTACAACAATTATCATCATTCCAACAAAACAAATTTTAAGAAAAGTGACCTCAAATGGATCAAAATTGGAAAATTAAAATTTTAATAAACAAATTTTTATTAAAATTTCAATCACGAAATTCTCTGATCATCAACAATATTTCTATTGCAAAAGGGTTGAGAGAAAACGACCAAGAAACAATCAATTTCGATTTAAAAAGAAAAAAAGAAAACCTCTTTTTGGAAAAAAAAAATCGACCAGTTATGCACTCTGGAAAAAATTTGTCTTCGTCAAAAGCTAATTCAAATGAGTTCGAAAATTCGTACAAAAATCTGGAACTTAATATTTTTTATCTGGAAAACAATCTTGAAAGTCCCGCGAAGTAAAACAATCTGACCCAATACTGGTTGGTGGTTATTAAACTTCAAATAAAATTTTGAAATGAAACAAAGGGTTCCTTTCCACCTTAGTTAACTCAAAGATGGCACCGACCATCAAATAAGTCCTCTGAGGCACAAAAATCTTGTAAGGAGAAATCATCCACAATGAAAACTTTGGGGGAAACTTCAATATTGCACTTGCAAAGGAACGAAAGCTCATGAAACTTCTCTCACTCTTCTCTTTCACTCCTTCTTGTTCTTGTTCTTCTTCAACAAAACCATCAAGAACAACCCTTCTCCGCTCAGATCTTGTCGATTTTGGACCGGATCTGAGCAAATTTCTTCACTATTTCTTTTTCTCTAGGTTAGTTAGTAGTTTTTGAAAAGACGAGGGTACCCAAATATACCTCAATCTAAAACTTTTCCACCTATAAGTCCTTTCTCTTAAAGTGATTATCTATAGACCGAGTCGAGACAATACAACTAATCGGTTCACACTTTGTGTGATTGTCTATGGATACAAGATCGAGACAATACGACAACAAGATAACTGTGTGATTGACTATGGATACAAGATCGAGACAATACAACAACGAAGTATGTTTACTTGATAAATGGTTCGGACTTAACCAAACACAATAGGATTACTATCAAGTAAATAGGAATTAACGTTTGTGTATTTTACTTCTAATTATAATAAAAACAATTATAATTGCGGAAATATAAAAGTAAAAGACACAGAAAGATTTTGTTAACGAGGAAGCCGCAAATGCAGAAAACCCCCGGGACCTTGTCCAGAATTGAATACTCTCAGGATTAAGCCGCTATACAAAATCAAACCAACTTCGTATAGTTGAGACCAAGCAAATAAACCTATAGTTCACCTAGTTCCGTCTGTATCCCTGCGCCTCCAACTTGTTAATAAGTCACACACTTGGAACAATTCCTTTGGTTCGTATTCCAAACAGTAAAGGAACAACAAATCTGTTCGGTAACAACTCTTTTCAATCAAGTGATATGAGTTCGACAAAAGGTTCTTCCGTTTATCCCAATAAACTCCTTTGTCAGGTTCTTAGATCTATCCAATAACAACTACCAAAGTAATTGTCAAGATTTTGCAATCAAAACTTTGAATCACAAAGAATTATATTGATGCCGATCTTCTCAACTAATCAATTCAATCTATCACAAAGATAAACCAATTATAGTTGGATCCTCTTTACCCCAAACAAGTATTGTGCACACCAAAGATTATGAACCCAAATCAGAAATCTTCTTCGTCTTCAAATCTTCTTAGATCTTCAATAAACACCTGCACATAATCAACTTGAATCTCTTGTGAACAATCACACACAAAACGGAGTCTGTTAACAATGGATTATCACAAGACGTCTTTAGATCTACAAACAGTCTAAAGATCCCCGTCGAAACTTCGATCTAGTTTGAGTGAATCTTATATCAGAAGAGAAGATTC
>JAJJMB010009125.1:12458859-12476503 GCA_023531105.1 Papaver atlanticum | reverse complement strand
ACTAGGTGCAATCAAAGTTCAACAACCGTTAGTCAATCAAATCAATCGAAAACTAATAATAAACCGCAATTATCTAGTTTTCCACCAATGGTACTAATAGAGCTTCTCAATCCCAAAGAAGTCTTTAAACTGAGCGGCCGTAAGAGATTTCGCCTAATTAGGTTACTTTCCTCTCCGAATAGGCGGCTCCACCAGTATCAACACAACTAGGTAGTTTTACTGGCTCTGAGGATTAGTTTGCCCGAAATGCAAACTTTGATATTTATAGACCAAGGAAGTTTGGACACCAAGGAATTTCCAAAACCGAAAATATTCTCAAGATATGCAATATATTCCTAATTCGGTTTCCATAATTCCTGGAAATGCATTGTCCAAATATTGACCGAAATCTCACTAGAAAATCTCCAATTAGTAAATGCACATTACTAATTTTTATTTTCCAAATATAAAATTAAAAACCTTAATTAAAATATTCCCAATTTATTTTCGATCCGGGATTCTCCTTTAACTATCAAGGAATATCTTTGAACAATAAAAGATAAGCGTTACTGCACATGTTCAAAGTATGTCGACATCTTTACTTTGTAAGTCCTCTTTCATACTTACAATCTTGGAATCGATTTGCCACACTTCCAAACAAGTTTAGAATTGGTTCATCTGACTTCCAAGAACCATGTGATTGATTATCCTATCAAATCACCAAACATGGGTTTCACGGTTCTACCAAAACAAGTTTCGGTTCTACCTCTATGTGGGTACTAGAATTAGTCACGCTAGTTACCAAAACTTGATTGACTAGGTACTAGGATCGGTTCCCACATATATATGGTATCTAGCTTGTATTTGTTGCATATGTCCATAGGATCGGTTCCCAATATCTAAAAACGTGTTGCACATGTTCATAGGATCGGTTCCCAATATCTAGAAACTTGTTGCACCTCTTACAAGGATCGATTGCACCTCTTACTAGGATCGGTTCCCCTTTGCCTAGAGTTGGTCATACCAATTATAACAAATCGATCATACCATCTTAGGTGATTACTTAAGATCGGTTTCACTAATAAAAGTCATACCAATACAAAAGTCAGGCCTTGTGAATAGTTTTACCAAGAACATAAACAAGTCATGAGCGGTTATACTAAACATACATATTGGTAGTTCAAAAGATATGCAATGAATAACAATACCAATAAGCCTAGCGATTTCCCTTTCGATTCATAAAATTTACTTCCTTTAAACGAATGTAAAACATTGTTTCCTAGGATGAAATCTTCACCTCATACCCATACATAATCACAATAGCATTCAAACAATTATGTCTTTGCCTTATAAGCGAAGTTCAAAAGATAAGTGTTATACTTCGTATTGTATTCCTTAATACTACGTCTAACTAGAGTATAATCATTCATAGCTTCGCAGTTTTGTTTTCAATATGCACGACTTGAAAGATGCGTTAGGGAATGAAACAGTTCAAGTCAAATATTACTAACCTCAAGTGGAAGGATGATGTCGTCGTTGTAGCTCCTTACTTTTTCACATTCTTCAAGATTTCACGTAATATTTGTAATGTCTCAAATCCTAATACTTTCAAGCTAACCTATACGAAGTTGACTCTAGCATATAATCAAGTGACTCTTTAAATGAGTTTTGATTCACTAAAATATGACAACCAAACTTGACATACCAACGCTTGGTGGGTTCAACCGAGCTATGCTCTAACAGTTTTAGCTTAGTTTTTATTATGTTTTCGACTTATCTACACCATTATGGTGGTTTTATCTACTCTTTTGAAGTTTATCTTCTCTTTAATGGCGGTTCTTGGTTATTGGGTTGGGTTCTAAGATTGATAGTGATACTCTCCAACGATGAAACCTTCGTCTTCATCGGTGATTTCTTTGACGACGGAAGCTTCATCACTAGTTACAAGAGATTTGAGCAAATCACTCCTATTTTGGGAGCATATCTTTCTAAATGGTTGGGATTTACTTCCGAGAAAAACCATTATTCCTCCGATTTAATCGGATCTTATTCATACTTGTATTTGTCTTACTCCGGTAATCCTTCTCTTTCTCTTGTCGGATTTCTCGGTATTGTACTATTATAATATATTCTTGTTACTTTGTATTCTCTTATTTTCGATCTTAAACTCACTACAACCTCAAATTTACATTAATGAAAAGGTTCCTTGTTTATCAGAAAAAAAAAAAAAGAAAAAAAAAAGCTTAAATTAACTTTAAAAGTGCCAAGATGATGCCAATACATAATTGTCCTTAATATGCATGTTCACAACCCAATTAGTACTGAAGTTATCAATCCATTGCTAAAACTAAAGGGAATCAAGATTTCCAAAAAGAACCCAAGGTTATATGTGGAGTGGAATATTTTGTTGAAAGGATTTGTGAGGCAACTACACGGTTAGCCGCGTCGCTGTAGTGAAGCCCATCCCAAATTATAGATTGTGTCACATTGTCACAAATCGTGTAGCCAGGTTGACCACATGTTGCCTTCACGTTGTAATTGTTTGGTTCACCCCCATACCCACAACAAGCCTTATGCGGTTTTGTAAAACCTAAAACAAACAAAAACGATAGACCATTAAAAACATAATCAAGAACGTTTGATTCTGCAATCAAGCTTTAAAGAACGGAAACGTCGACATTTACCGGCCTATTGAGAAAGAATTTGTATTTGCACTGCTACTTACCATATTTTTTGTAGTTGGCAAAAAGGTCGTATTTGATGGAGTATATGTCAACATGGACAACGGTTGCATCTATAAATGTTGACCTCAATTCCTCACAAAGAGCCTTCAATCCTTTATTAAAAGCTATCGACACATCATTGTGAACCTTATAACATCCAATTCGATCAAGATCCGTGCTGTTATGTGGATGACGAGCAAGCTCTCTCGGAACACAACCTAGTGGTCCAGTGTTGTGTATCCAAAATTTCTTGGCACCAAATTTATAAAGATTCTACATTTTTAAATCAAAAGTCAGATAAACGAAATGCCTTCAAGAATTCACACATTACTCTTGATATTGGAAAGTACCTGAACGGCTAATTTGATTTCTGCAAGCATTGCTGGAATCTTTTTGATTACTGGTGGTGCAGTTAAGTTTGATAGATATAAGGCACCTAGAAGATCGTTCTGTCCGATGTCGATCATGTAAAGCGCTCTGCTGAACCCGATTTCGTTGATCATATCTTTGTGACCTGTATGAAGAAAAAAAAATGAGAAATAAATATGTATTCTCGACAGTTTAAGTTTGGTCTCTAAACTAAAACGAACTGCTGTTAATCCAAAATTAATCCTGGACTACGCATAATTAGTTGCGAATTCTACCTTCTGAGATGAGTTGGAGTGAACGGAGTTGGAAGTGATAGAACTGTTTAACCTGTACGTCTAGTGAAAAAGGGGAGTATAGTTCAATGACGGTTTTTGAACCGGAGATGGCGAAATTCGCGCCACCTCTGAAATCTGGTGCCAATGACTCCAAAAAAGAGCTTAGAAACTTCAGCTTCAAACTTTTACCTACAAGTACAACGAAGATATAGTTTCACACAAAACATTGCTCAAAAACAATAAGATGGAAATCTTGAAAGGAAAATGTGGTGATAATTAATGGTTTCTTACAAAGGAAATCGATAATTAGACGTCCATCACCAAATCGGCCGGTACCCTTGTGGAAGAATGTGTTACCATGGGGTAAACCGATATAGACACCGGATGCAGGGACATATCCACCGGTATCCGAGTTTGAATCTCCAAAATTAAACAAAATGGGTGATGTTGATTGAAGAGTGTGATGAAATTGAACAAAGAAAATACAGAGGAAAACATACAAGAGAGTAGAAGAACTCATATCTAATACTGTATCTCTTACTACTGCAGCACTAAGCAGTGACTCTTATTCATCATATCCTGATTGAAGAGCAGATTTCCTTATAAGATTGAAAAATTATTTTCTAATGGCATTCTTTATTAATGGCCTAATTAATCAGTTTTTGGTGCTAGTTTCTTGGAAACTTTGAGTCAAGTTGGATTAAATAATTTAGACCTTGTAGATGACTTCTACTTACATTTTTTTTATACATTTTGGTCTGATAAGTTCACTAACCCAAATGGTACTGGTCCCTTGGACTTTTTGTGTGTGCATTAAATAGTGTATACGGTTCGGATCAGATGAGCCATGGTTGAGAATGAGATTTACTGTAAACCTAAGTTAGACTTAAAGACGCAGTAATCAAAATGAGATTTGCAGGAATATAAAACAAAGTCAAGTGGATAAACTCATAAACCATCTCTTTTACTCCACAAGTCCACTTGTATAGATGAAAATCAGAGAGTGCCATTGCCGATTAGTAAGGAGATTCCAGTTGGCCATGTCGATGGCCTTGGGATTAATGGGATGGGACAAAGAGTCTCCTCTTATAATAATTTATCTTTTTTACCCGTGATCCGGTTACAGTGGGTAAGCTTGGCTTGTGGATTGTAGGGCTTCAAATCGAAATATAATTGATAGACTTACGGTAAGGCTGGATCATTCGGAAATCTAACTTGGTTTTGAAATGGGAGCAACAAGTGTCAACGAGGGGATACTTGAACTGACGGGTAACTAATGTATTACTTGTTGTTAGAGCATTGCTCGGTTGAACCCACTAGTGTTGGTATGTCAAGTTAGTTGTCAATTTTAGTTGCCAAAATACATTCTTGATTTAGTATACTAAAGATAGTTTCGGACTAGATTAAGTCTAAGAAGTAGAATCGAAGCTATCCTCGAAGGATGAAGTTTGAAGACTACAAGAAGACATCAACGAGGACTTCACCAACAAAGGTATGTGGTAATAGATTTCATTTGGATTCTTGTTCAATTCTACCTTTCTAATCTATCTAAACAAATGCTCACTCTATGGAACAATTCCTATGACGGTAAATGTACATTTATGTATATATATACTCAAGGTTATTTGAGCCACGACTTTTGTGACAATAACCTTTATCCCTGGAAAGGTTCTTATGTTATAGTGAATGAGCTTACGAATTCAACGAGCAAAGAATCACTCAATTCCGAGTTATAACGATGAAGTTATGAGTGATTTATTAAAGTAACAATTATAAGTGTGCTGTAATTGTTACAGTTCGTCAGTAGGAAACAATCCACGAACTGTTTGTAACGGTTCACGGACTTGAGCCCAATTACGTGACTAGAAGCCATTTTTGGTCAAGTTTTTGATGTTTCCTTATCTAGGCAAGATAGCTATTACTCCAAACATATTTGATTACCATATTAAAGTGTTTGTGATTCATTCCTAAGATAAATTGTGATTTACTCACATAAATACAATATTTGCTAAATTAATTATTTATTTAATTATTTTTGGCAAGAGTTGTAACTTAGGAAAGACTCCCAAAATTAGGAGAGTCTTGAAAAAGGAAAATAACTTTGCTTAGCTTCCAAGCTATTGTTCAATATAAATAAAGGGTTCGTGAGTGCTACACGTTTTTCATCCCCTTTGGAAAATTGGTGTAAGCTTCATAAGGTTGTTTTCCATGTCTTCTGTTCTTCGTGAACAAGAGTGAGATAAAAGTCTTTGTATTGGGGATCACAAAGCCGAGTTGGATTTAATCTTCGTGATTGATTATACAACTTGTAATCTAGGTTTTTCACCTCTTGTCTATTCTAAGGTTTTCTCTTCTGATATAAAACCATTCAAGAGTTGTTGATCATAAACCTAGGTTTTGATAGATTTCAGTTTCCGATCGTATACCAACACTTGTTAGTCGAAATCGGAGACTTGAAAGAAAACTTCGATTAAGGTATCTCGTAAAAATCCTTAAGAAGTTTTAAACAAGATATCTCTAGATTTATTCTAGTTGTTCTTGTTGTAGAATCATTAGGTTTCTCTTCCTATTTTTGAAGAGCCTAATCTACAAGTTTGTTTTGATATTAATTTTACCTAGTAATTGTTTTTCTCAAAACAGACATAAGATTTCCAAAACCTTGATTTACATCTAAAGGGAAATCGATTCGGTGTTTTGTGAAAACAAAAGATCGAAAAGTATCAACCGTGTTGTTGTATCTTCTGAAGAGAACTTTGTTCTGCCAGAATATTTTCGGGAATAACTTCTAAAGAGAATTTGTGTTTTGCTAGAAGTTATACGAGAAGAATTCCTAAAGAGAATCGGTGTTCTGCTAGGAGTTCTATAAGTGCTTGAATACAGCTGAAGCAGGTATTACATCTAGTCCGAATAGGTAGTAGGAAATTGGTGTAACAACTTATAATCAGTGTTTGTTTATTCTGGACTAGGTCCCGGGATTGTTCTTCATTTGCGGTTTCCTCGTTAACAAAATTTCTGGTGTCTGTGTTATTTCTTTTCCGCATTATATTGTTTATCTTTATAATTGAAATATCACAGGTTGTGCGTTAATCAATCATTATTGATAAATCCGCCCTTGTTTGTTGGATAGGATTTTGATTGATCTTGGATATTGGTCTTTGGTACCGTCCAAGTATTTCTCACATCAATCAGGCTCATAAATTTATATCTGTTTGATTTGAGAAAAAGAGATAAACTCTTTAGTATTATTCTTTGATTGAGTTTTCACTCTCAGAATATTATTGAGGTTTAGTCCATACAGATTGCCAAAAGAAATATTGGGTGTGATTGTTAGACTCCCGTTTTTTCAATTGGTATCAGAGCAGGCAAACACGCTAAGACCTTATAAGTCTGTGCTTGAAACAATCTGATTATTATGGACAGAAGTGCTATCTCTGTAAATGTACCGCCAGCCTTCGATGGAACGAACTATTTATGGTGGAAAATTGTTATGCGTGCTTTTCTTGAAGTGCGAGATTTTCAATCATGGGTTTGTATTGTTAATGGCTATGATCCTCCAACAGTTATAGTAAACGGTGTAACTGTTGCAAAGGATATTGGTAGTTATAGTGATGTCGAGATTAATGCTGCAAGGCAAAATTCTGACGGATTAAATGCTATCATCCATGCCATTACCCCGGATCTTCAGCACCACGTAACTACGTGTAATAAGTCTAAGGATGCTTGGGATATCTTAGAAACCGTATTTGAAGGGAATGCCGCAGAGAAAGAAGCAAGGCTTCAAAACCTAGCTTCGGACTGGGAAAACCTTCGCATGTTTGATGATGAAACCTTTGATGAGTTTAACCAAAGACTTTCTCAAATAGTTAACTCCTCAAATTCGTTAGGAAAAACTATTCCGGAGAAAGTTATTGTGTGCAAAGTTCTCAGGTCTCTACCATCAAGATACGAATCTAAGAAACATGCCATTGAAGAAGCAAATGATCTTTCTACACTCTCCAGGAATACTCTTGTTGGAAAGTTAAAGATCTTTGATAATGAACACCGGTCTGGAAAAGAGGTGATTTCTCTTAAAGCTGCAAACAATTCTAAATCCTCTAAGGATAAATCTGGTTTACCAGATGCTAAGGATGTTACTCCACGTCAATTTAGAAAAATCTTGAGAGACAGGAAAAAGAGTTTTTCTAAAGGTGCAACATCTCCTAATGATGATGTACAATGCTTTAAATGTCGTGGCATAGGGCACTTTTCTTCAGCATGTCCTAGCTGGACCCGTAGACAATCGGCATATACAGCAGCTTTGCCTACTCTTGATGATGGACCTGAATATTATGATTACCAAGAGTACGCAGGCGAGGTTGTGATAGACGCATTTATGTGTCTATTTTCATCTCTATTGTGTATATTGTTAGTACCCATTTTTGTACTTATTATGGTGTTTTATGTGTTTGTAGGCATTTTTGGGCAATAAACATTTTTGGAAAAATCGGCTCGAAAAGTTGTCTAAAGGCACCCAAGGGACATTTGTTATTCGGAATCCAGCAGCGGATAAGGGGCACCCCCTTCTCCTTCACGTTCAAAAACAAAAAAAAGCGGGAAAATTATGTTTATCCATGGCAGATTTTCAATCAGATTTTTGGAGTCATTTCAGAGAGACTAAAGGGATGGAAATGATTGGGATCATTCCTAGGACCCATATAAACGTGGTATGGTCTTTGGTTTCGACCAGAATTGGCTAGAATTCAAGTGTAGAGCAAAACATGCGTGATATTCCCGTAAGATATTTTCAGAATTTTTGGTAATTTTGGGAAGTTTTCTTGTGGCTTATGCGTTCCTAACTTATTATGGGACGTGAAGGAATGCTCCTGGTGTGTGCAGCACGAGATTAGACGCGTAATTAATCAAAAAATGGAAATTATTCTTTTCCATGCATGGGAGTAAATGAGAATTATTTTGTGTAATTGACGCGTGATTTTTAGGATTTTGGTGTATAAATAGAGTCAAAAGGTTCCATAGAAGGGGTGTAGAGAGTTTGGGGTCGATAGGAGAGCTCAGGAGGCGTGAATCAAGAGTTTTCAGAACTCTGTTGTTGTTGCTGCTGCTGCTCGTGAAGAACAGGGAAACAGCGACGGTTTCTTCAACTGGTTGTAACAGTTTCTTCAACTGGTTTGCAACATTTATCTTCGTTGTAACAGTTTCTTCAACTGGTTTGCAACATTTATCTTCATTGTAACAGTTTCTTCATCCTCTTCTGCAACATTTATCTTCAGATTTGTAACGATTATCTTCATCATAACAGTTGAGAGTTGAAACAGTCGGTCTGTAACGCACCTGTGCTGTTGCAGATTTCCTGTTTCATTATTTTCTCTTCTTGTAAACACTTTTTGAGCCATGAATACATATTTTGAGTTTGTTTTCGACATGATGAGTTAAACCAACATTGGGACGACGGAGGAGGCCGAACTTCATACAAGGGTAAATTTATTTTTATTCTTTTTATGACTTTTGCATTAAAATTAATTGAAATATGATTTGATTAAATTGGTTGTCATTTGATTAGATGGGTCATGCTTAGCTTAGGTGATTTGATGTCCCATGCTTAACATTTACAATCAATGTTTTGAGAATCTACCTTGGCAAAAATAGAGTCCATGTTTATATTTCTTGAGCTAAAATTGTTGAGAATAAATAAGTGAACCTTATATTATAAAGATTGGCTAAATCCTTAGTCCCAGTACCTCAAGCCCATTGTTAAATAACTTTGTATATATTTATTTCGTATTTTTAAAAAATTTAATCTCTACAAATCCGAGTGAACGACAACCTCATTTCTTACCACTATCTAAAATTACATCAGGTTGCATTAGCTTCTGGAAAAATTCTTTCAGATACTGATTCTGATTCTGACGAAGAAGTGTTCCATGTAGATCCAGTTACTAATAATCTTCTTAAGGAATGTCATCAGAAACTATCGGAAGCTGAAAGCACCATTTTCAGTGAGAAAGTTAAATATGCAAACTTCGTAGTCGAAATAAAGACTTGCAAGACCAACTTGATTCTATTGGTGCAAGAGATTATCTCCACGAAATACGAAAGCTTAAAGAAGAAATTGCCGGAAGTCGAGATCGGGAAATTACTCTTCAAGCAAAGCTAGATAACTTGGAGAACATTGAGATGAACTTGTTATTTGATTCGGAACGAGAAGATCTCAAAGTTCAATGTGAATCATCCAAGAATGATCTAGTTATTGCACTTGAAAAGGTCAAAAGGTTGGAAGAAGAAAAATCAAGCTTAAAAGAGAGTTTGTCTAGAAATAGCACCTCAGATAAATTAACCTCAATATTGGGAGCATGTAGAATTCATCGCGATACACGAGGATTGGGTTATGAAGGAATAGACGCTCCTGGTATTTGCAAAGAGGTAAAATTTGTCAGAGCTAAAGTTTCTTCTCAACCAAAACCTTCCACGGTTAACAAAAGTGAAGTATCTCTACCAACTGCCGATGACGCAAAGAGGAAATCCTGTCAAGTTCCAAAGCAAGCACATATACATTCAGGTAACACTAAACATAACTTTTTCCATTCTACTAAACATTGCTTTTATTTTGGAAAACCAGGTCACTTGCAAAGGAATTGCAGATTTCTTAAACGAGATAAAACCAGATCTGATTCTGTTAAGATGACAAGATCTGATGTTCCAAACTGGAGAAAAACTGAGTCTTATAATATCAGTTCTTCTAGTATTCCCCCCAAGAAGTTTCATAATTATATTGGGGAGAAAAATAAATACGTTTCTCCAAAAGCTGCTCAGAAATGGGTACCAAAGAAGATCAATAAAGCAACGAGTGCTATTAAGAAGGATCTCCTAGACAAGAGTTCGACAAGGGATAACATCTTAAAAAGGTATGGAACAGTTATTGAAAGTTTCAAGGAAGTTTTTAAATTCCTAGAGTCCATGCATGATTTTGTTTCGAATACCTGTGGTGAGCGATTTCTTTCACCTCAACACAACCTGATTGTGTTGGAAGTGCATCCTCACCAAGAAGCCCTAGTAAATGCGGTGAGGATTGCAAAAGAATTTGGGCGCACATATTATGTTGGGTAATTTATTTTTTCGAGATGAGTTTAACTCGCTTACATATTTCTCGAAATATGTGTTGGTAAGCTTTTTCTTTAGCCAAATTCATCTTTATTCATGACGAAAGTCATATTGATTATTTCAATAACTTGAAAATCGCTTTGATGAAAATAGTTTGTGGATAACAACTATTTTAATATCCTCTAAGAAAGTTTCAATGATTGAAATGAGAGTTTAGAACAAGTAACCATGTTTGGATATAAACATAATGTGTTCTCACATTTGTGTAAAAGTCTAAAACCGGGAACCTAAAGTATGCGTACCCGTACGCGTACTGGCGATTGTTGGAAATCCGGGTAAGTATGCGTACCCATACGCGTACTGGCGGAAGTTTCACGTTCGTGAATTTCTGCTGGAGTTTGGAAGTAAAAAACAAACTCAATCCAGGTACTTAATTATGCATACCCGTTTGCATACTTAAGGAGGTTACTTTCTAAAATCGGTTTGTTCATGAACTAAAACATTTATATAATAAGGAATGCAATCTTTGCAAACCGTGGCTATAATGTTCATGAATTGATTCGAGTGAATCAAACCGATTTTGCTTCAATTGTGTTCTTGTATACTTCTATGAGAATATAACAATTGAACAACTCTATAACTAGTTTCATTTTAGTCATTTGAACTAGTTGTGTTAAGATGAATATGGCTAAATACCATGTATATGATTCTTAATTACCTAACTTGATTTGTGATTGAAATTCTTAAGTATAACAGGTTAGAAGCAATAATCAAAGCCAATGGATGTTGGTTTTTATTGTCCAAGAAACCTTCTTCATACACTTATGGTAACCATTCTTGGTGTAAATCCTTGTGGAAAAGGTTATTCTTCCTTCTAAGCATATCAATTCTTGTTTATACAAGTTTGTATCTTAGAAAAGATGATTTTTTTTTATTTTGTTTTTTTTAGAAAAGATGATCACAATGTTTGATCTTCATGATTACATATTGTGTATTGTTACCATGAGATAGTTCTAATTTTAGTAACATGATCTCATGAGAGACTTTCAATGATTGGTCCTTAGCTCGTATCTCCTTGTGGGATTTCTAAAATCCAATATATAAATCCTTCTCCCAGGAGTAAGGTCAGTCTTGTTGTTCTTTAGGGAATGACATTTTATGGGGTAGAGTTCTTAAATGAAGTTGTGCTTAATTGTCATATCTTTGTAGGGAGAAGCGGGTTTGGAACATGAAGGGGTTACTTGTATCTTTATAAACTCTTTAGTATTATTCTTTGATTGAGTTTTCACTCTCGGAATATTATTGAGGTTTAGTCCATACAGATTGCCAAAAGAAATATTGGGTGTGGTTGTTAGACCCCCGCTTTTTCACTTGTATTGAAAATAGCACTATGAAACTCTATTCTGCACCGCATACGTGGAGGGCGATTACGAGTCAAAGCAGGATACAATAATACAGCAGCACGCACCGAATCAGCTCTAAGAGTGTTTCAATATGACGCTAAGACACCTTAGTAATAACCACACACTTTTCCCCCTTTTATAAACCAAAGCGATTAGGTCGAGAGGGGGTCCTTTTTTATTTTCTCTTCTCTCTATCTAGAACTCACAGAGCTCCATTAATGGAATTCCTTGAATGTAACCGAAAGAACACGAATAAACACTTCACCCTTCATTTACTCGTGGATTTAGACACCCCGTTGTCGAACCACGTATTTACTTGTGTCGATCTTTCATTTAATTTCCCTGCACTTTACCTTGTGTTTGTGATTTCTATTTACATCATATTTTATCTATTGTTTTATCATTTTAATCAATTGATTGTGCTTCCGGAAAAACGATAGTCACGAGCATATTATTTTGGATGATGCAAATGCCGAGTTTACTGAATGGAAGAGGCAATTCAAGCATTTAAAAACCATGATCACCGGTGCAGTGGTGTACATGGCTTTTTAGTTGGTCGTGTTGTGAAGAGCAATCTTTGTTCTTTTAGCAATCCTCGTGGGAGAGGTGGATCTGAGTTTTTGCGGGAGAGGATTCATGAAATAAAACCATTTTGGTGGATACAAGGAAGTCCAAGGAAATAACGTACTTTGTCCGCAATATAAAGCGATACTTCCTTGATGGCCGTACACTCAAAAAAACATAATGTGACATTTAAGAGTAAGTATCTCGTTGGAAATGCTCGAAAAAACATAATGTGACATTTAAGAGTAGGTATCTCATTGGAAACGTCAAATTCTAGTGAATGACCAAATGCGATGATGATACAAGTGTTGGTCGCCCTAAAAATAGTAGCATGAGCAATACAAATAAAGGAATCGAAGGATTTGAGAGATACATGAGCGAGTGTTCTTCGTCATTGCTGCACATAACCAACATTGTTAAGTATAGTCAAGTCTTCTTCTGTTGACTCTACTTGACTCTTGTGATATTCAGACATTTGTTCCTGTATTTCTTTTGTTAATGCCCGTAACGGTATTTTAATAACTTTAATATATGTTATCAAATCTCTCAAATACTTTCTCATGGTGCCAGATAGATCTGATCCACAAACTTAAGCTTCTTAATAATTTTTCTTTCGGTCTACAATTCAATATATTGTTCAACTTCTACAGATACAAACGGTCAATTTTCGTATCAATTTCAACAATTTTCTTCAACATTTTTCACCAACTTCAGATTTTCGATCTGAATCTTTTTTTTTTTTAATTATTCACTTTAACCATTTTTTTGAATTCGTTAATGGCTACTACTCGAAGTATGGTCAATCAACATCATTCTTTTTTTTTTCAAATCAAAATAGTGATTATATGTTCGCTTACAAGATTAATGAAATCATCAAAATATATAAAAACATCAAGATAATCAAAACCCTAATACAAATAAGGATATCAACTACAAGTAGATCGCGAAGAGAAAGAGCAATAAACCGCAGAGATACCCATTTTTTGTTATTATGTATAAGGGAGAGATGATGGTATATTCCGAAAATAATTACGACCATTTGATTCGATTGTATTCTTCCATGATAAGAGATGCTCCTGAAAGGAATGAGTATTTTTCCCATAAACTTGTGGATCTAAACGAACTTGGATGCCCTAAATCTCAGAGTATGGATTCAAAGCGATTTCGTGTTGAATCGTTGATGTTTTTGAATCGAGAGTAGCAAGCCACGAAACAGCCAGCAAAGATTGAAGAACTTTCCCAACAACGACGAATAAAAATCGCCCCAAAACGGCGAAGAAACATGTCGAAAGACACAAAAAATGATGTAGAAACATCTTATTCAATAAACTATTACCTAAAACTAGGGAAAAAAAAAATCCTTGCTCGGAAAAGATGAAAGGACTCTAGGGTTTTTGTTAGAAGGGAAGAGAAAAGAAAATCCAGTTAATCAATCAATCAACATCATTTTAATAATCAACTTCAGGGTTTCCAAAATCCGTTGTCTTCAAATAATAATATAGTGAAAGTTCTTCCGCCGTAAACTCTACCAATACAAAATATCCAATATCTCAAATTTTTGTTCAATCAATCAGCCAATTATTTGTTGTGGCGTGATTAATTTGAATCAATCTTGATTTTTATGATTATGTTGATGGTGAACATCAAGAACTACCAGCAGGAGTTGTTATTGATGGAGCTATAGGGCCTATCCAAGGTAGATCTATTGGCAAAAGCTTGATCGGTTTGTTGATATCTGTCTCAAAGCTTCCTTTACTGCACTTATCTCAGGTGATGTTCTTGGCCTTCTTCTCGTGAAATATGGTTGTTTTTTAAGACCAGTTTTCAGACACAATTTGTCAGAAACATTTTTCATGGGGGAATTTTTTGAAGGGGGCATGGGGGACCAATAAAAAACCTGCATTTATCCTTCATTTTTTGGCAGTTTCCAAGAAATTTCAGTTTTGATTTTATCCTCCCGGATTACCTTTTTTTTTTTAAATCAGGGTAGTTTTTTTCGCATAAATTGATGGCATCTTTAAACATGTTAAAGACCGATGTAATACTTTGAAATACCGATAAAAAAGGAAAAAATCTTAATTATTTTCATAAATTCGATAATTATACTAGATAGCAATCCTAGTGTGAAAAATCTGTTTCCACTTGCACATATACAGACTATATAACATTGATGCAGAAAATCTATAGTCCAAGTACATAACACCTTGTAGTTATCTCAACAACACATGATCTGGGATGGATTGTAGAGAAATATATACGCTAAAAAAAACTTGCCCATCAGGGGATTTCTACAAGAAAATCCCAAACATCACTATTTCAACATTGGTCATTAGGTGATTTCATATTGCGTAACTAAAATAATACCATAAGATGTAAAGAGAGCATTTTCCTTTTGCACTAGCGAATAAAGATACTAATTAAAAGATTGCATAACATTTAAAGAGTGACAAAGTTATATAAAATCTACATCTTATTACAAAATTGATGGCCTAAATTATTGTACAGTAGATCTGACATCATTATAGAAAACCAATTAACAACAATTGAAATCATCGCAATCAACTAAATGCATATGAAATATAAACTATCAATCATAAAAGAGAAGAAACAAAATGTAGTGAGCTTATGGAGTTAACAGAGACAAACTAACTTAGTCTATTTACTATTACTTTCTTGGCAGGCATAAAACATCTTAATATCAGAACCGTAGAAGTCATTGTGAAGCAAAAATGATACCCCATGCACATGTAACTTATTCTAGATTTGAGGCCAGTAGTTAACCTGAAATTTCAATGAAGTTCACAGAGCAATTACAATAACAAATCAAATCCGAAACTAATGAAAGACAAAAGTATATTTCCTCGATCCATTTGTAATCAAGGAAAAAAGAATGTTAAAAAAAACAAATGTAATGAGATTATTTTTATTGTATTAAAGTTCAAATTGATAAATGTAAACTAAAATGCTAAACTTTTTATTTTTATTTTTGAGAGTTTTTCCTCCTGTGGAAGATTCTCTCTTTTTTTTTTTTAATTTCTAAATGAGATGTTTAACGGTTATGTACGCTGTTGAATATCTTCGTCATCTCTTTCAAGCAAAATTTTTTCATGATCAACTTCGACGTTGCTAGGCTGGATCGTCGAGTGAGACTTAATCTCTTCTAGAACCCGTAACAACGCTTATTTTCCAACTATACTTAGTTCATCATTTACACAACCTGTTTTAGTTACCAATAATGCTAAGTATGACAACTCACTATAACATATAGATAGGATCACAATCAACAATTATGTTATTTTCTTGAGAATAAAAGAACTATAGTACTATTTGATGCCTCTTTGGTCCACCTATTCAGGTAATAATGAGATGGAAGATTAGATAACTTTAAATGGAGAAGTACTTTCACAATATGAGCACATAATATGCTGAAAAGTTCAAATTATTTACAGCTACACTGAAATGTAAAGTTGGAGGAGGTGATACTTGCTGTACGAGGTGCCCTTGCTTCAATATATGTTGATACTTTATATATGCTTGTTGTTCCATCATCAACGTCAAGTTTGAGATCAAGGTCAATCATCCTCTTAAGTTGCATCCGGAGTTCATTGGAAAGCTGACTAGTATATATTTCAGATTTTTTTTATTCTATTTCCCATACTGATGTCATATTTGGTTTTGCCGATACAAATTTGTGATATGCTTTTCTAGCCTTTTCACGTCGTGCAGCCACTGCCTTATCATAGTGACACACAAATTCAGAAGAAGTTTTTTGCTTCTTAAAATATTTCTTAAAGTAGTTATTAATATTCTCGCTTCATTAGGTGTTTTTCATACCAGCACAAAAATGTTCTCTCCCGTATACTTGTGCCCATTTCTCACGTAACCTGAAAAAAATTCTTCATCCATTTGTTATATTTTAACTCATATATTTCAAGTAGTTGCTCCCAATTTAACAGAAACACATCCTCAATCTCGTAATCATAAATATACTTTCTAAAATCACTTATAAATAACGCATGAGTACCAAATATATTTGGTAAGTGCTTAGCAATATTTTGATAAATATACCATAAAAAAAACGGTGATGAGTATTAGGGAATACATGTTTAATTGCACTAGCTATCTAAATTGTTTAATCAATACATATAGTTTTCATTTCTTTTCCTTCCATTACCCCTAGGAGTGTTTCAAACAACCATATGAATGAACTTGTAGTCTCGTACTTCAATAGAACACTTCCGGATAGTATAGTGTGACAATTATTGTTCACCCCAACAATTGACGCAAATAGCATGTGTTAGAGCACTGCTTGGTCGAACTCGAAAGCATTGTTATCTCAAGCTTGTTTGTCAAGTTTAGGTGTCAAAACTATAAGTCTTGATTTCTAGTCTACTTATAGCTATGTCTCGGATTAGGATAGAATGTGTAGTTGAGCTTTAGACTTCACGACGTTCATCGATTGAAGACGAAGATCTACTAAGGGGAGCTTGGAGGAACTTCATCAACAAAAGGTATGTGGAGACTTGAACTCATGTATCACTAAGAAGTATATTCTATTGTATCTCCTATTGAGACTAAGTCGTATAGTTATATAGACTTTTACATTATACACATTTGATATTTCGAGCTGAGTTTAACTCGCTTATATCTTTCTCCAAAATATGTGTTGGAAAGCTTTTTGCTTTAACTAGGTTCATCATTATTCTTGACGAAAGTCAAAATATGATCATGTGAAAATCGCCTTGTAACATCTTACATGATTTGTGTGAGACAGTCATTTGATGTAGACTCGAAATGTTTCGTATTGATCATTCGATCACTTGAAAATTTCTTATAAGCTAATAGTTTGTGTGAGACAGCTATTGTCGTCTTCTAAGAATGTTTCAATGATTAAAATGAGAGTTTAGAATACAGTATGCATATAGAACAATTAACTATTGTCTGTATATAGCACAGTATGCATACCAGTACACAAACTATTGTAAGAATGATTTAGGTCCAGGAACCAAGTATGCATACCCGTATGTGAACGGTTTTAACTGTCAAAGTCCGAGAACTAAGTTTGGGTACCTGCTTGCAAACTGTTTCACCTGAATTCGGTCCGGAACGACAATATGCGTACCAGTTTGCGAACTGTCGGAAAAGATCAAGTCTGGAACTTAAGTTTGCGTACCCGTTTGCAAACTTATGTGGTTAAGTTCTAAAATCGGTTAAGTATGATTTCATACTCATGAAA